>QMIH01001370.1:62548-81344 GCA_003987875.1 Clarias batrachus | reverse complement strand
TTAAACAGCGCTTTGTCTCCTTAGTGCCTCTGAACCGTTCATGTTGTGTTTCAATCTAACAATCTAACAACATCTAAGTGTTTAACACAACTGCACTAAAACCCCTGACAAAGGCACTACTTGACATGTAGAACAAGGGATCGTACACAGCGCACTTTCCAGCTTAGACCAGTCTGTTCATTCTATTCTAATCTCTCTCAACAAGTTGTTTACATCTGCAGCCACTCAGCTCACAGAATCTTTTATTTTTGCACTATTCTGTGTATACTATACTTTGTGTGAAAATCCCAGGAGATCAACAGTTTCTGAAATATTCAAAACAGCGCATCTGGCAACAGCATCCGTGGCACAGTTGAAAGCAGTGAGACTACACTACACTTGTCTCCCCAGGCTGATGTTTGATGTGAAGCTCTTGACTTGTGTCTGCATATTTTGATGCACTGTACTGGTATCATGTGCTCGGCTGATTAGATAAGTGCATGAATGTGCAATTGTACAGAAAAAGGGGACATTGAGTCTTTTGCATTATAAAATATAATCACAAATGCAAACGTTGCAGGTATTTTTTGTATTGCTACTGTGAAAAAGCTGTGCTCATGATGTATGCACTGAAGGATGATCTGTCAATTTTTGTCATTTAGGTCACAATCATGAACATGATGCTGATTTGCAACGCCGTTGGCATGAATGGTCACAGAACAGTAAGTGCGTTTCTGCAACAACAATAAAACTGGATTTCAAACTATTACTATATTTGTATTTTCTCCATTCATATGTACTGTACAGGGGTTGGACAATGAAACTGAAACGCCTGGTTTTAGACCACARTAATTCATTARYATGGTGYAGGGCYWCSTTTTGCAGCCAATACAGCATCAGTTCGTCTTGGGAATAACAAATACAAGTCCTGCACAGCGGCCAGAGGGATTTTGAGCCGTTCTTCTTGCAGAATAGTGGCCCGGTCACTACGCAATGCTGGTGGAGGAAAACGTTTCCTGTCTCGCTCCTCCAAAACACCCCAAAGTGTCTCAATAATATTTAGATCTGGTGACTGTGCAGGCCATGGGAGATGTTCAACTYCACYTTCATRTTCATYAAACCACTCTGTCACCAGACTTGCTGTGTGTATTGGTGTATTATCATCCTGATACATGACACCGCCTTCAGGAAACAATGTTTGAACCATTGGGTGCACACGGTCCTCCAGAATGATTCGGTAGTCCTTGGCGCCCATCTAGCACAAGTATTGGGCCGAGGGAATACCATGCTATTGCAACACAAAACCATAACTGATAACTGATCCATTTCACTTTTTGCACCATTCAAATAGTTTACTAGGAGTCTCATCACTGTACTGTGCTTATGTAATTATAAATATGTTTTATGCCTTTATTCATGAGAGATTTCATCACAAGGCCCAGTTTGCCTTRAACACTCCTTGTATACAGGGTGAAAATTAACTAGGCAATATTTAAAGCTATAGAACATGTAGTACCACCAGAGCACCACCCCATGGTGCACCAGCCCATTATTCTTTTACTGTTCGTGCATGGTTAGACCAGCATTTCCCAGAATGTTGACGGCAGACCTCATGAATGGCCTCCAAGTAGTCCGGATGTCACTCCATGTGATTTTTTTTCCCTGATGGGCTACGCAAGGGAGGAGGTGTACAGCACAAAGCCTCACACACTGAAGCGCTTAAAAGTACGGATTCAGGAGGTTCTCAGCGTTATCCCAAACCACTTCCTTCTGAAGTCTGTGCATTCCGTCCCCAGCTGTTTGAGGAGACTATACGTTAAAATGAACAGATTTGCTTTAATTGTCCTATGTAATAAAGTACACACTAGTTGTTTAAATACATTTGTATTAGTAGTATTGAGTTTATTACCAATTTTTAAGGCCTAGTTACTTTTCACCCACCCTGTAAACTAAATAGCTGAGATCTTGAGTCTAAACTTTCCATTTCATGTTTAAAGCAGTCACCATGCTGCTGTTACGACTGAATCAGAAAAACCTAACACACACACATACACACATTTATCAATATGGAAAGCGCACAGATTTTCCATCACGCACAGGATGCAGGGACCGATCGATCAACCTCTCCCTGTCCAAATCCATTAGCAGTCATACACAGTCAAGCTCTTTTCCTGTAATGGACTTTTCCCATTGGTCTACCAGCTCTGCCAATTTTTCTTCATTTTTTGCCCTTTTGTATTCTTTATAGAAAAGTTAAAATGTTGCCTTTTATTAATGTGTTCCTGCTAACTGCATGCAATATTACACATACGTCAGTGCAGTTTCCATTTGTTCTTTTTCCAAATAAATGTTGTTTGAACTTTTCGTGTATCCAGCGTGGCAGGTCAAATGATTCACGTTCAGTCATTTTTCCCCTGCGTCACTCATCGAAGGATTTTCAGAAATGGAGAGTGCATGAAAACAGTGAAAGCTGATGCTAACATTCACTTTTATTTACTGTTAGTCTATTAACTGTGTCAGTGCAGAAACTGGAACTTAAACAGTATATTTATTATGAAATCTGATATTTTCTAATATTTAAACCCATATATTTAAATCATATTTATAGAGTATATTAACTTATTAATCAATGCTATATGTTTTAAGTAAGATTTATTAGTGTGGCATTTTTTTTTTCCTTCTCTTTAATAACCTTTGGTCGGCATGGTGGCTAGCACTGTGGCCTCGCACCTCCAGGGTTGAGAGTTTGGTTCCTGTCTGTGGAGTTTGCTTGTTCTCCCTGTGCTCGGTGGGTTTGTTCTAGGTACTCCGGTTTCCTCCCACAGTCCAAGACCAATTAGGCGAATTGGCGTTCCCAAATTGCCAGTAGTGTGTGTGTCCTGCAATAGATTGGCACCCCCCTGTCAGGGTGTACCCTACCTTGTGCCCTCAGTCTCCGTATAGACTCCGTATCGCCCCTGCGATATCCCTGTACAGGATAAGTGGTATAGAGGATGAATAAACAAATTAATAAATAACCTTTTTTCTGGACACTTAAAAGTTTCTGTACAGTCTGAAAGTGTGTGCTTGTGTGTGTGTGTGTGTGTGTGTGTGTGTGATATCTTGCAGACATCAGTCCAGGGACTCGTGCGTTGCTGGAACAGGCACTGTGTGGACATGAGCTTCATGGATTCGCCACTTCAACCGCTGGCTGGATCTCTACCTTCCTTGCATACACACTTATTATTCTAACACATGTACTGCTATGAGAAAAGAACANCCTTTTGCAGCCAATACAGCATCAGTTCGTCTTGGGAATAACAAATACAAGTCCTGCACAGCGGCCAGAGGGATTTTGAGCCGTTCTTCTTGCAGAATAGTGGCCCGGTCACTACGCAATGCTGGTGGAGGAAAACGTTTCCTGTCTCGCTCCTCCAAAACACCCCAAAGTGTCTCAATAATATTTAGATCTGGTGACTGTGCAGGCCATGGGAGATGTTCAACTTCACCTTCATGTTCATCAAACCACTCTGTCACCAGACTTGCTGTGTGTATTGGTGTATTATCATCCTGATACATGACACCGCCTTCAGGAAACAATGTTTGAACCATTGGGTGCACATGGTCCTCCAGAATGATTCGGTAGTCCTTGGCGCCCATCTAGCACAAGTATTGGGCCGAGGGAATACCATGCTATTGCAACACAAAACCATAACTGATAACTGATCCATTTCACTTTTTGCACCATTCAAATAGTTTACTAGGAGTCTCATCACTGTACTGTGCTTATGTAATTATAAATATGTTTTATGCCTTTATTCATGAGAGATTTCATCACAAGGCCCAGTTTGCCTTRAACACTCCTTGTATACAGGGTGAAAATTAACTAGGCAATATTTAAAGCTATAGAACATGTAGTACCACCAGAGCACCACCCCATGGTGCACCAGCCCATTATTCTTTTACTGTTCGTGCATGGTTAGACCAGCATTTCCCAGAATGTTGACGGCAGACCTCATGAATGGCCTCCAAGTAGTCCGGATGTCACTCCATGTGATTTTTTTTCCCTGATGGGCTACGCAAGGGAGGAGGTGTACAGCACAAAGCCTCACACACTGAAGCGCTTAAAAGTACGGATTCAGGAGGTTCTCAGCGTTATCCCAAACCACTTCCTTCTGAAGTCTGTGCATTCCGTCCCCAGCTGTTTGAGGAGACTATACGTTAAAATGAACAGATTTGCTTTAATTGTCCTATGTAATAAAGTACACACTAGTTGTTTAAATACATTTGTATTAGTAGTATTGAGTTTATTACCAATTTTTAAGGCCTAGTTACTTTTCACCCACCCTGTAAACTAAATAGCTGAGATCTTGAGTCTAAACTTTCCATTTCATGTTTAAAGCAGTCACCATGCTGCTGTTACGACTGAATCAGAAAAACCTAACACACACACATACACACATTTATCAATATGGAAAGCGCACAGATTTTCCATCACGCACAGGATGCAGGGACCGATCGATCAACCTCTCCCTGTCCAAATCCATTAGCAGTCATACACAGTCAAGCTCTTTTCCTGTAATGGACTTTTCCCATTGGTCTACCAGCTCTGCCAATTTTTCTTCATTTTTTGCCCTTTTGTATTCTTTATAGAAAAGTTAAAATGTTGCCTTTTATTAATGTGTTCCTGCTAACTGCATGCAATATTACACATACGTCAGTGCAGTTTCCATTTGTTCTTTTTCCAAATAAATGTTGTTTGAACTTTTCGTGTATCCAGCGTGGCAGGTCAAATGATTCACGTTCAGTCATTTTTCCCCTGCGTCACTCATCGAAGGATTTTCAGAAATGGAGAGTGCATGAAAACAGTGAAAGCTGATGCTAACATTCACTTTTATTTACTGTTAGTCTATTAACTGTGTCAGTGCAGAAACTGGAACTTAAACAGTATATTTATTATGAAATCTGATATTTTCTAATATTTAAACCCATATATTTAAATCATATTTATAGAGTATATTAACTTATTAATCAATGCTATATGTTTTAAGTAAGATTTATTAGTGTGGCATTTTTTTTTTCCTTCTCTTTAATAACCTTTGGTCGGCATGGTGGCTAGCACTGTGGCCTCGCACCTCCAGGGTTGAGAGTTTGGTTCCTGTCTGTGGAGTTTGCTTGTTCTCCCTGTGCTCGGTGGGTTTGTTCTAGGTACTCCGGTTTCCTCCCACAGTCCAAGACCAATTAGGCGAATTGGCGTTCCCAAATTGCCAGTAGTGTGTGTGTCCTGCAATAGATTGGCACCCCCCTGTCAGGGTGTACCCTACCTTGTGCCCTCAGTCTCCGTATAGACTCCGTATCGCCCCTGCGATATCCCTGTACAGGATAAGTGGTATAGAGGATGAATAAACAAATTAATAAATAACCTTTTTTCTGGACACTTAAAAGTTTCTGTACAGTCTGAAAGTGTGTGCTTGTGTGTGTGTGTGTGTGTGTGTGTGTGATATCTTGCAGACATCAGTCCAGGGACTCGTGCGTTGCTGGAACAGGCACTGTGTGGACATGAGCTTCATGGATTCGCCACTTCAACCGCTGGCTGGATCTCTACCTTCCTTGCATACACACTTATTATTCTAACACATGTACTGCTATGAGAAAAGAACACACACACACACACACACACACACACACACACACACACACACAAAAATGCCTACTATATACAATATTTCAATTTCATATACAGTAAATATTTGGACACGGGTGAAATGATTGTATTAGCCGTCTTTTGCAATACACTGCGATTAAATAATAAGTATGCTCTCAGAGTGCAGACATTCACTTTTAATTTGAGCATATTTACATCTAAATGTCGTGAACAGTGTTAGAATGAAAGCATTTCTCATATGATCACCACCACCACCACTCCCTACACATGGCCAGGTGARTGTGCTATTTAACTTTGGAATCTCTTCTTGGTAACTCTTGGTAAATTCAAACCCATTCGAGAGACAGAACAAAAACACTAGGCGTGGCTAAATCAGAAGAAAGACAAATCTATGTGAACTCCCAAAAGTCCAGTAACAGTAAACATTTGTGGGGAATGAACATACCCTTTTACAGATTAGCTAGCTCAAGAGCACCCTCCAGGGTGTAAGTGTATCTGGTTCAATTAAAAGAAGATTCTAGTGATCTAAGAAATACACAATATTTATTACATGATGTAACAAACTGATGTTGTTAGTCGTTGCGCTGCTCCAGAGCAAGGGGTCGCCACAGAAGACCATCCGGTCCACACATACAAGCTTGGCACAGGCTTTTACCCCGATTGCCCTTCCTGACGCAACCCTCCCATTTTATCAGTGGCTTGGAATTGAAGCTGGGCCTTTTGCATGGCAGACGGAACACCTACCACACAGGAAGATAACATCAGAGTTTAGCAAAAACATGTATGAAAGTGTGTAGAGTGCTGGAACAACATCATAAGGACAAGTGAAACAAACTTTGTTGAAGTTATAATTAATTAAATACAGTACATTTTTACAAGGTAAACAAGCACCATTGGACACCAAACACCCCATTAAATGATGCTTTGGATCAAGTGCAGTTATTTCACTTATACTTATTCTTCTCTTCCCGTCATTTGGGTTCAAGCTGGCAGGGGTAACTCAGTGGTTGATGTGCTGGATTACTGATCTGAAGGTCCCAGGTTAAAACCGCAGGCACCATCAAGTTGCCCCTGTTGGAGCAGTTGAGCAAGGCCCTTAACCCTCAAAAGTATAATTAGATTTTTTTAAAAATAGAAAAAAGGATAAGGGAGTCTGCCAAATGCTTTAAGGAGATGCTATGTGCAGTCATAGTGTCACATGATCTCATTATGCATTTAGTGCATCTAAAAATATATATATAATTCAAAAAGTGAAACTCATATACTCTGGATTCATTACACATAAAGTTAAATATTTCCAGCCTTTTTTTGTGATAATTAGGTTTACAGCTCATGAAAACAACAACAAAATTAAAAACAAAAATATATTCCCATACATTTTGAGTTTGAGTAAATTACTACAGTGGAACCTCGGATTGCAAGTAAGTTTATGAGTGTTCCGCAAGACGAGCAAAGATTTTTAATAAATTTTGACTTGAAAAATGAGTATGTCTTGGTTTACGAGTGCCAAGTTTGTTGACACCGAGACACACACACTCTGCTCTACACAGAAACTCGTTCATTTTTTTTTTTTTTTTTTTTTTTTACTTTACAGCAGTGATTCTGTTRGTCTGCGCTCACATGAGTGTCATTAGAGAGGTTTCTTTTTTTCCTGTTAAAACAGTGTTTCCGTTGTGTGTGTGTTTGTTGTGAAACTTAAAAGTCGAGGTGGGGGGATGGAGGAGGAGTTTTACTGTGTAAGATGAGGCGAGGGAAGGGGCTAATTCCACACACACACACACACAGACACACAGACACACACACACACACACACACAAATACACAGCTCCTGCGCGCACAAACTGAAATACTTATATGTTGGGATTTATTATAACTTTTTTTAAAGGTAAAGTGCAGGTTAATTTGTTTTATGTTTACTTTATATATTGCATTAATTATTTTTCTGTATTTATTTTTTTGGGCTGTGGAACGAATTATTTAAGTTTTCATTATTTCTTATGGGAAGATTTGATTTGGTTTATGAGTGTTTTGGTATATGAGCCCGCTTCCAGAATGAATTATGCTCGTAATCCAATTTTTCACTGTATTCATATATACTGTGTATGTCTCAGTCTAATTCAGTACATGCATAGTGAAGACTTCTTAGTGAAGRCACAGAAGGTTATCGCTGAAAGTGTAGACCATTCTCAGAGAGCTGTATCGAAGCATATTCATGGAACGTTGTCTGGAAACGAAAGGTGTGGTAGGAAAAGATGCACAAGCAATAGGGATTACTGCAGACTTAAGAAGTCAAACAAAGACTATAGATTCAAGAACTATGGAAACTGTAAATGCTGTGGAGTGAGGTGTGGAGTGAAGAGCCCTCACACACAGACTTCTTCAGGAAATGGGCTTCAACTGTTGCAATTCCTAGTATGAAGCTACTCTTGAACAAACAACATCAGAAGCCTCTTACCTAGAACTAGAGCTAGCATCTTAACTAGAATGCTCCTAGAACTGGCGCATTGCTCATTGGTCCAAAGTTTGGAAATCAAGGGGAGTGACTTTAAATGTAATTATTGTAAGCTGCTTGAAGTCCAGTGTGAAGTTTCCACAGTTGGTGATTATTTGGGGTGCCATGTCATCTGCTGGTGAACCCCATAGAGAATCTATGGCCTACTGTCAAGATGAAAATGAGAAACACTCGACCGAACAGTACAGATGAGCTGAAGGCTGTTATCCAAGCAAGCTGGTCTTTATTTATGACCTCAGCAGTGCTACAGGCTGATCGCCTCCACAGTGATGCAGTAATTCAGGCTAAAGAAGCTCTGACCAAGTACTGAGTGAATAAATGTACATACTTTTGAGACTTTGGACATTTGTGTGTTATAAATCCTTTTGGGCTTAATAAATGCAGAAAATATGCTAACATTTAAAGATACTGCATTTTTGATTTTCATGAGCATTGAGCCATAATCATTAAAAATGCTTAAAATATTTTACAATTAATCTAGAGTATAAGTTTCATTTTTTTAGATTAAATTAAGAAAAAAAAACTTTTCTAAGGTATTCTAAGTTTTTGAGAAGCACTATTATATTAATTATTTTATGTTTAATCATGATTCAATTAAAGTGAATGGGTTATGGGTAACAGGGTTTCAGACATGTAGCCGACAGTCTGATCTTGGCTCTGGTGACTGAGAAAACTGTCCACCTTGATGGTATCCAAGCTCTATACATTAGTGTATCAGGGACTATATATAGTAATAAAGGTAGTTTTCAACTCTTATAAGCGTGTCATTCTGCACAATGTGTCAAAAATGTAATCTACTAAGAATACAGAACACAAAATGCACAAGTTGGATATTACAATTATTCCTAGCAGGACAAATTCCTCTCATGAGACTCTAGGTCTGGGTTATTCCCAAAGTCTACTGTTCATTATGATAAGCAGGAAAGAGGATTTTTCAGTACTGAATCCAAAACGGTGGGTTTGTTCAGCTACTGTAGATGTAATAGCGAAATTGTTTTGCTTTTGCGTGTATAAATGTTATCAAAAGGTGTATTTAATTTTAAATATTGTGACAATATTTCCTATTATCATGTATAGTGTAAWGATGTTATATGCTTGATATGTATGCAGGACATTCAAGTCAAACTGGGACATTTAATTGTGAATAAAACAGAACAAGATCAAACCTAACAATCAAAAATGACTCAGTTCAAACTTCTTTAACAGTTTATATACACAGAAATACAGATAAGGAATCAATCAATTTTGCACAACAGCTAAAACAAACCAATGATTTTGACAATGTGTAAGAGATACACACAGATGTACCCTTGGAATCAATTTTGTACATTGTGAGCACTGTTAAGCAGGTATAAAAAGCACAGAATAATCTTCAGGAACATGCAAGTTCTCACTAGTGAGTGACCAGAAGCTGAAATTCTATTACATTTATCTCTTGTAGTCTTGGCATGTTCATTTTTCTGAACATTTCCAAAACTCTTATGAAACTGTTAGTAGCCAAATTATTTTATAGTCTATCAAAAATATCTATACCTCCCAAGGAATGGATAAATCAGCAGCCTAGAATGGCAGGCTTTTTTTTTCCATTTTCATTTATAGCTGCAGAGAAGTAAAATTTATAGCATAGCAGCGTAGTGTAGCAATGGATTATATAGAGAAACATTGAGAGTTTTTACGCTCTCAATTGTGTTCTGTTGTTCTCGAACGTCCATCATATAAATATCTACTAGTTAGTGATGAGGTACACTTATTTTGTCAAACATGTGTAAACATACTTTATTACATAACATTAGCATTTTTTTAGGTTTCACATTGTTAAATGTGAAAAGAAATTGACAAGACTACAGAATTGAGAAGATTTTGGACATTGTGTCCTGGAGATTTGGTCTGTAATATAAATGTTTCCTGAATCCTTATATGCAAAAAAAAACTTACTAAGTAAAAAGTTGCTTGCTTTTGTGGAACAATAAAAGACTGAAATAGAAGAACACATCATGTGAGAACTGAGTTATTATCTCACAACGATTAAGGACTAAATGGATTTCAGGGGGATGAGTATAACTGGTCGGCCTGTGTGTGTGGTTATGTTTTTATATAGAGCGAATTGAGACAGAGTTTTTATCATGAAAATAAACAACTTGAAAGAAAATGAATAAACATTCAGCTTGAGCATTAGTCTGCTCCCTCAGTGGTGACGGACGCTACGGCGCTGACGTAGTATGGTCCCTCCCTTAGGTACGTTTTCAGCTTCAAGTAATTTTGAGCACCGAAGATTTCCTGTGTGCTAGATGAGCTCAGCAGTGCGCCGACCAGCTCGAATTTACAGTCTTTTGCCTCCTTCCCTTTACTAACTGAACGCTCCACCACCCATTCAGCAAATCCTGGTGATGACATCATCATTCGCTGGCCCCAGGCCTGGCATGCGATCGCCTGTAGATCAAAATACCAGGAAGGATTTTAATTAATATAGTAAGGTTTAAGAGAGACTTCAGTGCAAAAACTCTTTTCTTATTTTGTTTTATGAATTTCGAAAGAAAGAAAAGAACAAACAACTGATTGTAATAAGTTATCACAGGAAACTGGTAAGAATTGCAAATTGCTGTGGTAGGAGCAAAACACTTTTGGATGTACTTTTATTATTTTGGAAAATAATAACAAAATAATAAAAATAACAGTGTTTGAGTATTAACAGTTTCTACACTGCAGGTCTGATCACTTTCCCCTCTGATTATTTCCCTACTACAGCATACCCAATAAGGTTTTATTCCTTTGGTGTGATACAAGTAATACTCTGCAACTTGACCATCTATTATTGTTATGCGAGTACATCCAGTTTAGCATACCTTAGATATAAAAACTTGACATAAACTCACAGTAAATATGCGTAGTGCGCTGCAGTGTAACTCAGGGAACGGCTGGGTGCTGATATTCTTGATCATTTCCAATGGATTGGAGCTCAGAGAGCTGAACCACGACTCTGTTAGCAGCAACAGGTCATCTGTCTGCTTTTCGACCTTTATGACATGCACACACACACTGTTATTCAGCACTCATGAGCTCAAAAAGCACAACATTCAATGTTCTGGTTAAAAGCAGAGAGAACAGGGCCAATTATGCAATTTCATACACTTTGTATTGTGATTTAGAGTCTGCATTGGAATAAAAACTTCCTGCCCATAGACACACCCACACACACGCGCGCAGACACGCAGGCACACACACACACTGTATACACACACATACACACACACACACACACACACACACACATACATACTGGCAGTGTGAGTAGCTGAGCAATGGCATCCAGACTCCGCACTCTGAGCTCAGTAGCTCCATCTTGGGCTAACCGGCTCATTTGCTTTACCACAGTTTTAAACTGTTCACCTGAGAAGCAGAAAATGATCACATAAGCATATATACATAAGATCACATATTCGGTATAGATGATGCAACTTTCAAACACAAAAAACATACATCAGCAGCAAAGTCTGAAACATACACACACCTGTTTTATGCAGGACTTGTTTGCCCTCAACAGTGCCACCTAACAATCCAAGTGTATCCAGGGCAACAGGGATCTGTGTGGAGTCAAGTGACATTGCCATGGCAAACACCATGTTCAGGAATGCTGGGTAATTTTCACACACCTGTTGTGGGCTGTCCATGATGGCCAGGTTTCCAAAGAACTTCACCAGGCCTGTACATACACACATTTAACCAGACAGAAGTAATGGAATTTTTAGCTTTTTAAATGCCACACACACGACTACATATGCGCACACACGCATACACACACCTGGCAAGTAGAAGCTTGAGAAGGGATCCGAGTCTGCGGCTATAATCATGTTGGATATTTTGTTCATGATTCCCTGCTGTGCCAGGTACTGACGGCCGTGTTGGCTCTGAGCCAGGCTGGTCACCATCTGTATAGCTGTCGCTCTAAAGAAGAGAAACTCGATGTGAGTGATCTGTAGTACACAACACAATTGTAATACATGTTCTGAAAAATCAACCAACATAATAAAAACTATGAAATAATCAATAATAGAAATGCCGTAAAGGTATATATCCCTACTTGGCTTGATTAATATACACCATGTGGTAAATGTTGGAGAGTGAAGTGTATGTGTGTTACCTGATGAGAACATCATCTCCAGTCAGCTCCTCAAGTAGTGTAGTGATGAAGCTGCTGCTGGCACAGTARCCAAGTGAATCTGGGGACACGGATGAGATCTCCACCACCAGCTGCGCACACATGCGTGCACACACACATACATACATACGTACTCGTACAGGGTTGTACATACAAGCTCATGTGAGTGAACAAGCAGATAAAGGGACATCATGGCCACTGTACAGTAACAAGGGATGTAAAAAAAAGTCAAAAGCAAAAGAAAGGCAGTGAAAGAATTCATGCACACCTCATACACTCTGTATCTGACGATGTCACTGATGGCCATCACATCTTTGAGCTTTTGTAACAAATCAGAGCGGAACAGAGCATCAAGCCCTGCATTTGTGTTGCTGAGCTTGCTGAGGGCAGATATTGCCTACAAAATATTAATATGCAAATGAATACCAGCAATGAGCAATGACTCAAGGTTAACTTCTTCAAGAAATAAAAGATGTTATAGCACTAAGCTTATTTAACCAACTGCTCAATATCCTTACATACCCGAGGAGGATCAGTGTTCTTTAGGACTTCACTAGGTTAAGATCCTAAACTAAATCAGAACTGACAGAACTCTGGAAAGAATAAATAAAGTATACATGTTTTTTTTTTTTAACTAAATTCCAGAATATCTGACTCAAGCAGGTGATACGCATGACAGCAGAAAACAGTGGCTTCTTAGCCAAGCTTTATTTGAAAATACTACAAAATAAAAGTACTACACTAGCACCCAATCTTATTTTGGCATATTTTAAATTTAGCATTGGATTTTTGGGGCGTAGCGCCATGGGAGCACTTGGGGTATRCTGTGATATCTGGCACCAGGATGTTAGAGGCTGGTCCTTTGAGTGCTGTTCAGTGCAGGGTGGAACCTCCGTGGATCGGGCTTGTTTGTCTGATGTATCCCATGGGGCTTGATGCATGGCAGGCTGCGACACTGGGTGTTCTGGAACCTTTATGTCATTACCAGTGTTTCCTTTTTTCGGCGGTTTGTGCTACAAAAATGGGCTGGCCTTTGGTCCCCACAGGTGTAGATGGGCATTGAGTGCCCATAATCCTGCTCCTAGCTTATTTAGTTCACCTGGCAGTGGTGGTAATGTTATGGCTGATCAGTGTATTTATTTATTTATTTTTCCAAAAGGAAATTACAGAACATAGAACATGGTCATATTTGCCATTTTTCTGTTTTGAAACCAAATACAGCGTAGCTTTTTCTGTGATTCATGATGTTACATTTTGTCATTTGGTATATTTGTATTTTGTATATTTAAAAATCAGGATAAAAAAAAACAACAGTTCAAATACCCATCCCAGATTCCCGGAAACAAACTGAAACAAAACTAGAATATGCAAGTCTATAGGATAAGCAACAGAAATTGTCCTTCTTACCTCTTTAGATACACCTATACTTTCTGTCCCCATGCACTCGATAACATCTTGTAGGATCTCAGGGTTATTCATCACCTCTGCAATCCCTTCAGCATTGCCCAGGACCCGCCCAAGCTACACACACATGCAAAACAGACTGCTTTATGAAAACAGTGAACTGAACAGATCTTGTGAATGCATTGTGGAACAAACGTCAGACCTGAGTGAGAGCAAGCACTTTGACAGAATTATCCGGATGGTTAAGTCCGCTTTGAAGCTCTACTTTGCAGTTGCTTGCAAGGTATGCAGGGTCTAATATCTCCAAGATCCTTCTGAGAATCTCCACACAGACTTCTATCTGCTCTCTATAAACACACAAAGCTGTCATGTTTAAACACAATGAGGTCTTGGGTATTAAAGACAGCAGTTAGCACATTCATGTTTGGGAAGTCCATCTAAGATATTAACCTGTAAGATATAAGGAATATCTATTCTGTTTGCGGCCTGCTGCCATTGTTTGTGTTTAACAGGCGAACGAAACAGTAGGCAGCGTCATCAACCTTTATGTCGTACTGTGAGGTAATAATATTAATAACGTCTGATTACCAGATGATCATTAGGTGGATATACTCAGGCAACCTCTTGTACATTATAACATCTAGGGTAACTTCTAGTAGATTATAAATAATGGCTTCCCCTTGTGTATTACACTATAAAAGAGTTCTGCACCACTTCACAGTAGCTGGTTTTGGTAGTAAGGAGCCAAATCTCAAATGGATACTTGTTACATATTCGCATTTCTTTAAAATGCATATTACTATATGTTAAATAGGGACAATTTGTGATTCAGCTTCCTACTAACACAATCAGTCTTATACAAATGAATTAATGGCTTAAACACTGAAACACCTTTCACACCCTCACCAGCCCATTATGACCATTAAGGAATAAAATACTGGTTGCTACAACATTTAAAGGTGCATTATGTGTTCAAGTATGCTTTCATACATTTAGGATTTAACTTTGTCTATTAATACTTGAAACCCCCTATTAGTTGCGGCTGATGCCACATACTGAGGCATATGGGAAAGCAGACGCTGACTCAGCTATCTGATAACTCGACATACTTGTCATTTGTGTTCAGCAGCGAGAAAATTATTCCCAGTTGCGCAACGGTTATGGTTTCCCTCAGAGAGCTAACAGGAGTCGCCAAAACAGCCGTCCGGAGGTTCCTCAGTGCCTCGACTCGATCCTCCGCTTCAGATATCTCTGACAGCAAACTTTCGATGGCAGCCGCCATGATGCTCAGAGTGTTTGCGCGCGCACGATGAGTTTAGCTCCACCTCTCTTACGCTATAAGCGACGAGGCCAGTGCGCGCGCGCTGACTCAGCACATCCGTTCTACAGTGTGCGTGGGTTATTCTACAGAAAGGGTGGAATTTGGTCCAAAATAATCTCCTGAATTTATTTTTTCACATCTAGAACTTCTTTAATTACAATAACTTACTTTTAGACTTCACAAAGAGTAATGAAGTTTAAAAGTAAGTTATTACCAACAACAACAATCCACAAAGAGTAGTACAATTAATAATCTGTGTTACTTCTCCTTCTGGTAGATGACAGTGACAATTTAGAGAAAAATCTTTCTTCTAATTTACACTATATCACAATTTACAAAATGACTCCCATGTGTAAGACCACATGGTTTTAAATGATGTCAAAATCAATTAGTTATTAGATGTAATCAGTTTTTTTATGTAAAAAATGTTCAAGTTATTAAAATGAGTAACACAAAAGATGTACTTGCATAAAAATGCAGAATATATTATAAAATTTTTAAACAAATGAAGAGAGACATCTAAAATACCTTTTGCATTTGTCCAGTGCTATTCATCTAGCAACCTCTGATGCGGGAACAATTTCAAATTGTCAAATGTTTTAAACTCTTTTTGTGTAACAGTAACACTGATGACATACTTTGAGGTGACTGATAATTTACCAGGCGTGGCTCAGGGCCCTCATACGAGATTTTGCTGCACCTATGTATGTGAAAACCTGTACATATTTAGAGCTCATTAAGCTGAACAACTTTCACATTGCAGGTTAAGGGCTCAACTCTAAAGGAAATCAGTTATTTTGGGTCGTTCACAAAACGCACCCAATGGATTTTTAAGTACTCTTAAAAAAAAGTGCTCTCCTCTTAGGAGAATCATACTATTGCCACCAAACCGGACCTATGTGATCTCATGATATTGAGGATGCAAAATTGTAGAGGGATTTTTGATTTCTCAAACGGGTCAGCTGTGATGATGCCTTAAACYTACGCTGAAAAGTGGTTAATAACGTTCTGTGTGATAATCTATTGARAAGATAAATGTGATATTGAGTGACATCACATTGTGACATCACATTGAGAAGCATCATAGTGTAATGCTTTTTTGCCAGCATCTGCGGCCTATTCTACAGGAAAAATAAAAGTACATTAATCTGTCCATTCATCTTTGAAGGTTCAGTTTTCATAGTCTACTTTCCTTTCTTAATAAGCCATACTRTGTTGTGGTTTTGGATTGTGTCTTTCACACACTTTGTCTACATACAGTAAACTATTGCATTGATTGGCTTTGTTGAGTGATATGTATAGCTACGCCAAAAAAGAACTAGATTACTGTTATATAAATTATTCTCATTTATCAAAGAAGCATCAGTGTCCAGATGCATYCAGATCCRCCATTTAATGATGCCTGATCTATTTTATTCACTGAAGWTAACATATTTATATTTCAATAGAATATAAATGACATCATTAATACTTAGTGATACAAAGGGTTAATATTTAGTGATACTCAGCCAAGAGCTGGTGGAGGCTATGTTAAATGTTATCAGCTAACTGCTAATGGCTAATGGTTAACCTACCCCTTTTTAAGCGTTAAAGAAGGCTACTTTAGCCATTAAAAGTTATCAACTAACTGCTAACCTGTAAGGCTAACCTCGCATATTACCAAAAAAAAGTATGGAAATATATTTAAAAAGACAAATGATTGTACTGATTTGTAAGGAAATGTTATTTATAATAAAACCTCATACAAATAGTGTTGATGACTGAGGGAAAGTCCTGAACTACAGCAGGTTGTTTCCCATCTAGACAGGTAAAAAAAAAAAAAAAAAGAACAAAAACGTTTGCCATTGTGTATAGACTTTACTTTTACTGCTACTTTCATTATATCTGTACCTCAGTGGTAGTAGTAGGTTGTGCCTTACAATGAGTTATCAGTGATGGACATAGCCAGGAAGGTAGAAAACAAACAGTTTATTGTCATAGTGGAGCAGCGAAAGTGTAGTTAAACTGAGTCTATTGATTTCCTTGTAATTTATCAGCATGAGAAAGTAGAATCCTGAGATACAGTCAGATATAGCAGAATATACATTACCAGGTGAGAGTTTTCTAAACAGAAAACTTATTACTTCAATTAGAAGTAATAAAGTTTGAGAAGCCATACAGTAACATTGAGGTGTTAGGAAGCACAAAAAGAAAATAAATAATAATTAAAAGCCCGGAAATAAGTAAATGTTTATGAGAACTTGAAAATTCACTGTAAAATAACTTGAGATACACTGTAGATATCCGGTAGACATTTCTCACTCAGTACTGATGTTTAGCATTGTCCAAGAAAAATGGACATGTCAATCAGCACAGCCTCCTACAGTGCTAAAAAGAGTAATTTAGTAATAGATACAATTAGAAAACTTTTTTTTCCATTTCTATGTATGTAGATGATACTGTAGATGTCCTGAATAAAAGGGTTAACAAATGTATACCTGTTTGCAAATGAACGGATAAGAAATTGTTTATTTTTGTGGTGCAGTACTGCTGATCAGATAGATATTTTATTATTTCTATCATTAAATTCAGTGCAAAATGTCTGTACATAAGTGTCACGGCGTGCGCCCAAACCTATTATCGCCCCTCGCTCACTTCGTAGGCTCCCTAAGTAGGCGGCACCCCTTCTGCAGGTGTGCGAAGGGACGGGGCCGCCTATGCGGGCCGGCTGGCAGTGATTAACGTTACTAGGATCTCGGGCTTGCTCCGCTTTATAAACGCGGTGGAGCTCGAGAGTGGCATGGGAGTGGGGAAATGGAACGTGCCCCAGAGACTTAAAAGGACATTGGATTTCCGCGCTGAGGACAGCGCGGGAAAGAGCTGCACGAGCTCCCACGGCATCGTACGTTCCCGCGTCGAGCCCGCCTTCGCGTCCTCGCCGCCGAAGAGGAAAAGGCCGCGAGGAGGACAGCGTTAAGGCCGCCGATCCCAGCCGGGAAAGCCGCCCAGCCGATGGACGTCCGAGCGAGACTCCCGACTGAGGCCGCGCCCACGGAGAGCTGGGAGGGGCCAGGCCGGCCATCGACAGCGGGGAGGAACCGAGAGGGAGCGTGCAGGAGCGCTGCCTCGCGCGCTCCGTTCTGTCACTCCGCCCACCGCCGCCAGTCGCGTGCCCGCATGCCAGCTGGGCACTGCCTCGGACCACGCACGTGCACACTTCATCCCTCACCTTTCTTTCCGTCCTCCCTCCTTTTTCCCTTTCCTTCCACTATTTATTCCTAATAAATGACCCTTCTCCTCTAAGATCTCGCCTCGTGTCTGTGTTTCATGGTGCCGCCCGTGCAACTTTGGGTCGAACCCGTTACAATATAGTAACAAGATAAGGTTTCCTGTTTATATATTTATAATAAAATATAAATTTGCTATCTAATTTGCGGTAAATAAAATATTCAATAAAACATATAAACAGGATAAATTATGTTTGTTAACAATAAAATCCAAGAGAATATGAAGAGTCAGTGTATGCCACTCTGGTCGCTTCAGGTGACCTCAGGTCGCCATGGTGACAGCATCATGTTTATTTTCCAATCGCGTTCTGGCCCGCTGCTGTCTAAAGCCGAGTGTTAGTTCTACTGAGATTTTTACTGCACTTTTGCACCGCGTGTAATCCCTCAGTGAGATTAATTCTCAGATTAATGGAGATTTAACTCAACCGACATGAGTTTCATGAAGAGAGACCACGCCCCGCGACTCCGGCAGGGGGAGGAGCCTCGGACCGGAGAGGAGTTCGTTACTACCGGT
>QMIH01001370.1:25784-46273 GCA_003987875.1 Clarias batrachus | reverse complement strand
TATTATTATTCCCATTTTGAATTGCCATTTTCTTAATTTTCGTAAATTAATCCCTCTGTAGAGAAAGCATCAAATCATTTCTTATATAAACATCTTTTTACACACCTTCTTTTTATGAACTACCTAGCACCAATATCATTTAATATGCGCACACACACACACACACACACACACACACACACACACACACACACACACAGTGTTTCCCTCTTATGTAACCCTGCACAGTGCTACTTTTCTGTAGAGAAATTTCCAGTGGGTTAACCAGTCAAACTCAACACACACACACCTACAGGCAGGTGTGTGGAATTTCAGTGAGAAGCCTTCTGTATGAATAACACTTTCAGTATTCATCTGTGTGAGAGTGTGTGTGTAAGAGGCATATAAGAGGGAAAAAAAGAGAAGCTAGGTAGACTTCCTAAAACAAAAATGATACGAATGAGTATTTAAATCACTTTTTATATCCATTTTTCCATACTGATAGGTCATATGAAAGTGTATGTATGTGTGTGTTGGTTTATTCATAATTAAGCAATTAAGTCTTATAATCAAAATCAGCAGCGGGACGGTATTWCTGCATCAATCAAAAACATTGTACATAGACAGCCATAGTTGGCTGAAATACCCATTTTTCACTCTATAACAGAGTTACATTTCAATAATAAAAAAATAATCACACATCAGCCTCTCATTCTCTGCCTATGTGAGCATTTGCTCCTAAACCTTTAACATCCTAACTAAGAAACTAGAAATATTTCTTTGGAGCAAAATTTTTTTTTTCCAAACAAACAAAAGTATAGGCTTTATTGAAATGCTTGAGTTGTCACTTTGTGGCTAAAGAATCAATACATTTAAAAATACGCTGCCCAGACAAAAAAGTTCTTGTACAGTGATGGGTGTAGAACGAGAGGCAGATGAATGTTTAGACACGACTCATTTATCAAAAAGATTAATAAACGAGTCCCAGTGTAAATGAAAGAAAATGTGCTTAGTTTCCTATGCACCCTTCTCTTGGGTTCTTTTAATGCTGCAGAAATATTCTTCTTATTCSAGAACCATGTCTTGACAAAATCTTGCATGTCTACAGATGATACTCTCGACCTCATGCCTTAGGTTTCACTCTGACATGCGCCATTTATGGTGACACCTTATATAGACAGGTGTGTGTCCTTCCTAATTATGTGCAATAAAGTCAATTAAGCAAAGGTAGACCAATCATGTTGTAGTATCTCAAGGAGCACTGATAGGAGAAGGATGCATCAGAGCTCAACTGCAAGTGTCATAAGAAAGGGACTCAATACTTGGGATAAGGGAAATGGGATATTTATCTTTATCTTTTAATAAATTAACAAAACACTCTAAATACCCATGTTCACCGTATGCTTTGCTGAAGTAGAGGACAGACGCAGGTGATGTGCTTCTGCATATCCTTCACATATCCTATCACAGAATGGAAAGGAGTTTGCTGCTGTTCTGAGGTCTCTTTCAGGTCCAGGAAGCCCTTCGGTCACCTCCAAAATAAAACTTAAATGGGATGAAAACCAGTGGATGCCTGGGGTGTTTTCCAGACAGTGCAATCCCAATTGAGTGCGTCTTCATCATTCTGAGCAGGTGTTTCAATAAATTGCTCCATCTGTCTGCGGGTGATAAATGGATGTTCTCATATGTCTGACCAAAGCCTTCAGCTTGGAGATGAATGGTTGGCCCTGATCCATGAGCAACCCATTGGGTATGCCCACACAGCTAAACAGCAAAACCAGTTTGCGTGTGATGTTCTCAGAAGTGGCATGTGCATGACAGTGTTGGAGAACAACAAGGAGATTGCAGTTTTGCCCCCTACTTTCTGTGCGATAATATTACAGCCCTTTTTTTTTTTTTACCATCTTCCCGCTCTACCTCTGTCTCTTGCACACGGGTCCTGCAGCATTTCATTCGAGATTCCTGTTTTTGTTCTCAAAGGTTGCTTTTTTTGGTTACCTGCTAAGAAAAAAAATAACGCGAGAATTACTGGTCTGGCACTAATTAAGAATTCCCTGACAATATGGTTGACGAATCTAAAATGTGGAATAAACCATAATTGAGTTGTCCTTTTGTTCAAAACTAGAGGTAGCTAACTCCAGCCCTGGGGTGGGCAATGATATTTCAGGGGTGGCTGATTTCAGGTTATGCTTTTACTCCACCCCCGGACTGCCCTCTTTCTCGGTTATGGTTGGTCATGATTATATACTCCATTATAGCCACAAAGTGTGCAGAAAATGACAGTGCACAAATATTAAGAGCTCCTCTGGCAGAATAACTGTACAAAGCGACTAGCACAAGCTGAATTCACATGGTTGCAACAATCATACGTAAAGATTGATTTTCGCATCAAGCAGAACCATCGGACTGAGCAAGACCGTCAGAGGGTAAAATAATTTCACCCCTGCTCATCTTATTACCGTCTCCATTCAATCCCAGAATAAACATTAGAACATGAAGAACATTACCGAACATAGATATTTTGACTTATAGTTATTATATTTTTCTAGATACTACCTATATTCACTCACTCACTCATCATCTATACCGCTTAATCCTGTATTCAGTGTCACGGGGGGCCTGGAGCCTATCCCAGGAGACTTAGGGCACATGGCAGGGTACACCCTGGACAGGGTGCCAATCCATCGCACAGACACACACACATACACTCACTCATTCACACACTACGGGCAATTTGGGAACGCCAATTAGCCTAACCTACATGTCTTTGGACTGTGTGAGGAAACCGGAGTACCCGGAGGAAACCCACCAAGCACGAGGAGAACATGCAAACTCCATGCACACAGAGACGGGAATCGAGCCTGGCCGGGGATCGAACCCGGACCCTGGCGGTGCAAGGCGACAGTGCTAACCACTACACCACCGTGCCGCCCACTACCTATATTGTTGGACATATTTAAACAAATACATTAAAAACAAGTGTACACATTATGGACTTATTTTTAGCTTCTTCACTCTTGGAATCTGTCAAATAGCAATTTCTAAATCGCAGACATTGAGAGGATCTCAAGAAAATGTGTAGGTGAGTAATGGGATTAAAGTCTCAACTACAAGTCTGTCTTTCTCTGTCTCTATCGGTGTTCCTGTCTGTCTCTCCTTCACTCTACTCTGTTATTACAGTTTATTTTAAAGGGAAACGTGCGGTCGTTTCCTTGTGCAATGCTTATATATATAAACATAATTGCTGTATGCTCACCCAGCAAAATATACATCTCCTAACCTGCAATTACCGCCCTGTTTCTCTCCATCTTGCTGTCTCTCTGTCCCTCTCCTTCTCCCTGTCTGCCACCGCCTTAGCACACAAGAAGAGCTATTTTTAAAGACTAGCTTGTTTAGTTTTTATAGTTTTTTGAGTCTTGATGTTTGTGGATTTCAAAGAATCTGCTAGTCAAGCTCTTTTCTCAGAACATGTTTATGAGCAGCACCTGCATTTGGCCGGCAGAAATATGACAATGACAAAAAGTGGAGGAATTTCCTTCATCTGTTTTGTAAAGAATGATTATGCACTAGTGTGTCTGCACCGCTAAATTGCAATGCTAGGTAATGAACTTGATCACCCCACGAATCACACAGTTCCTAATTTTGCCCAGTAGGGGCAGAGTGTCTCTGCGCTGCTTTGTGTGGTCGGATAGTGTTCCTGAATGTGCAAAACCAGGAAATTATGTTGGTTTGGCCATTTTGGCCATATGCACCTACAACACACACATTTTACTACTTGTATTACTCAGACTGATACTCAACTTAACTGACATAAAAAACTGACAATTCATTAATGAACCTGAGATTTGTCTAAATAGGTAAAGAGGTAATACATTACATAATACAGTACACCATTTGGCAGACACATAGACACATATATTGCATGAGCTGCTCATCTCCACTGATTGAGATGATGCTTGAAGAAAGGGGAAGAGTGATTTGGCTAACCTGTTAGGGTGAAAGGTCAACTGCAGGGGGCCAAGGTATTCCAGATCTTGGAAATCTGAAGCTTGATAAGGTTCCGCCTAATTAGATTGGAATAATTCCCTAAACATGTTATGTGGAACACCACGACGGCCATCCTTGTTTGACAGAAAAATACAATAAATGCCATTTTATGACTTTCACTCATTTTAGCACAAGGTTGTCTGGTGCTGTGATATTTAAAGGGTTTACCCATTTGTGCAACAAGGTAATTTTTCTGTCTTTTCTTAAAGCATTTCTATGTTTCCCTTGAATTTTGATAATTATAAAGTGGAAAAAGAACTGTCATTATTTTGCTAGCTTTTACTCTTACTGCTTTATCCTGTATACAGGGTCGCGGGAGCCTCAAGCCCGTCCCAGGAGACTTACGGCACGAGGCAGGTACACCCTGGACAAGGTGTCAGTCCATCGCAGGCCACACACACACACACACACACACACACACACGCACACACACACACACACACACACTCACTCACTCTCTCTCTCTCTCACTCACGCACTCTCTCTCTCTCTCACTCACGCATTCAATTTGGGACCACCAATTAGCTTAATCTGCATGTCTTTGGACAGTGAGAGGAAACCAGAGTACCTGGAGGAAACCCACAAAGCATGGGGGGACATGCAAATTCCATGCACGCAGGCCTGAGGTTGAGAATTGAACCGGGACCCTGGAGGTGCAAGGTAACAGTGCTAACCACTAACTCACTACTTGATTGCTTTAATTATTATTATTATTATTATTTTTTTTTTTTTGTGAAACCATACAAAAAAATCATTATCTRGGGTATGTAGACTTTTTGAAAAATGTAAATGTAAATTCTCCAACTCATAATCAAATACTAAAAATATTTTCTGTCGGTATAACTCTAGCCCATGATAATTTGTGTCTAAAGTTAATAGGTGGTTCTAGATTTGAATATACAATCGGCGGATGATAATAAGAACACAGAAAGTGTCACCAGTCCGGAGCCCTATGATTGTATTTTAAATCTGGAGCCATCTATTTATTTGAGACACAAATTAGTGTGGGTTCGTAAAGTCAGGAATAGAATAGAAGTAACACAGAAATTACAGTCTAGTTAGTGAGAATAATAAAAGGTATTAAAAAAATACTTCTATTATATACAATATATGATTTGAGAGTTTAAATGCAAGTGTGTTTCATTATTAACCCTCATGACTAATCAGTACCAAACTACCAGTACACATACACCTGGCTGATATTGATCCGCTATGAGGCATAGCACACAGTTCGGGAGCCGGCAGCTATAATCCTCCATGCACTGTGCATTTTTTAAAAATGATTTTGGTCAGTTTTTACATCACATTGAGCTCATTTTATGTGTTAACAGGCAATTAACTGGCCTAGAAATGAGACAAAATAAAACAGCTTAACATTTTTCAAGCTTTTGAAAATACAAAGTGACATGGTTTATACGGGCAGAAGATTCTGTCTGGCCTTTGTATGTAATGTATGCGGTATCGATAATAAAAAAAAAGTCCTGAATCAATCCGTCGCTTTCTTACTCTTCCCTCACTCGCTGAATAGTCTTTAGCACGTTCATTGCACACAGACATTAAAGGTATGTAATAAAAGCGGTGGGTACTATGTTGTGCTTACTATGAAATATAAAAGTACAGAGAGCATTTGCAAATTGACAATTTGTCACCAAGATGTTGGCATTTAATCGAGATTGTCCACCAGAAGACGTTTGGACAATGAATCAAAGCTGATTCATCACACAGCACACAGTATGGATTCTGTTCCTGACAGCCTGGAAGAGGGAGGAAAARCAATCAGCATGTTACTTAAAAAAAAAAAAAAAAGAATCCTAAATCATCTTTTGCTGTTATCGTTTTAACTGTTTCTTCGTGCCAAATTAAGGGCTTTATTCTTATGAAATAAAATTTTAAAAAATGGTAACTTTTAGTTGCTTAGTTGCTGTTCAGGTGCTGGAAACACATATCAATTGCAGCTAACTAAAAAAAAATCATAGACTGGTCGTTAACTGGTTAAAATCATTTTTAATGCCGTAATAAACTAGCTAGCTAATAAAACTTCATAAATTGTCTCAAAAAATAACAAAGTAGCTATTTTCTGCCAATTTACCTCAATTGAAAGCATACCTTTAASTCACCAGAGAGTGGCAATGAGACTGTGGAATAGAAACCCTACTGCCAGCTAGTGTTTTGGCGGTGTGATTGCAGGGTGATAGATAAACTCCAGTGCTCAGGTATAAATGCCTGTGTCGGCTCTGCGTAGACTTGACTCAGAAACATAAATCAGCCTGCCCAAACAGATATGCATGGCAGTGGCCCAATCCAAAGCCAATCTAGCATCATTTGATGATGAGCTGGGAAAATAAAACACCAGACATCAAAGATAGCCGCCGATGCCGCCGTCAGACATTATAAGTCAGACAGACCAGATTCTTCCAGACTTTATAATCATCCATTTCTGTAGTTATAGCAAGAAAAAGAGCTAAAAAAGAACAAAATTTAGAAGAGACCAGAAAGGAATGTTATCTTAAAAGTGTGTTTGTGTGTGTGTTAGAGAGAGAAAGTGGAAAAAGCGAGATCTCTCCATACAAATTAAATCTAAATTGAACAGACAGGATAACATTTCGCCCTTCTCATTAACATCTAAATGAGAAACGTTCTGTTTTATAATCCTCTAGACACTCCAACTACTGTCCAAAAAGTCTCTCTCCTTCTCAACGTCTGTCTGTCTCTCTGTTTCAGTCTTTAGTTGATGGTTTTCTACGGCCATTTGCAGGCTACAAATCCACAATCACACCATACACACCACCAACATGTAACCACAAGAGTGTGTGTGTGTGTGYGTGTGTGTGTGTGTGTGTGTGTGTGTGTGTGTGTGTGTGTGTGTGTGCGTGTGAGAGAGAGAGAGCGAGAGCAAATGAGACTGAGTGTCTGATAGAACAGACAGAAAGGAGGAGAAACAGTCAAATGAGCCCCAAAATAAAACAGATGAACAACACTTAAAATAAATGACAGAAAGAAAATTATGAATTGTCATAGCAATTCCAGGAAAGATTATGAAAGACACCAGAAGGAGAACAAACTGAAACTGAAGAACAGGTCTATATTTTCATACATACATTCTAAATGGATTGTCTACAGTTGATACAATGATATGTATTATGAGATTTATGTTCTGCTGGACTCTGGATGACACTTGCAGTGACAAGCGATAACAATGTCATGCCGAACCATACATGCATATACACACAAACGTGCTTGGCCCACTCTGTGATCAGTGCCTGTGTTCCTGCCTGAGAGAATGAAATAAACACACGTTGTGTTTTCGCCCCTCCGACAATCAGCAACGCTCTAATAGATTCTGACCACCTGTTCCAGCACTGGTGACTTCTGGGAACATTTAACCCAAAGCAGGAATTGAATTAAGTTGGGCTCCTGATTCTCTGAACAATAAGCTCTGACGAGGATAGCCATTTGTTGGTTTATTCATTGAACTTGTCCATTGAACTGTGTGTGGTAACCTGAGGTTAGCCTCACACTGACCCTAGTTCCCATTAAACTGGACAGAACTGTATGTTTGGCTGTGCCACAGTAATGGACAAATTGTTTTGAAAAGGCGCTCAACTGTAGTGGAATGAGACAAACTGACTTTGAGAATCAGTCTGCAATAACCACGATCACTGTGCAGCATTTGCATTTTGGGACGTTCTGGGGGCGGCGTAACACACTTGGAGGACAGCGCTATTCACTCCTTCCGCTTGCGTGAGCTCACGAACGCCCCTGATTGGCTGTAGAGCCGTGATTAATGTGGGAGCTCTAAGTACTTCTCATCCCTCCCCTCTGAGAGAGCTCAACCAATCAGCTCTCCCTAAGCCTCTGGCTGTGAGAGGTTACAGCATCACCCGGGAATCGAACTCGCGATCTCCAGATGATGGGGCGAGCGCTTTACTACTGCGCCACTCGGAGGCTCTTGGATGTCTTTTAAAGGACCAAACAGAGAACTTGAATTGAAAACTGTAGCTGAATGATCTGCATCTCAAGTATGTGAGAAGAGATAGGCTGTAGTTTAGGGACAGTAGTTTTCTTAACAGTAGTTTCTGTAGTAGATCCTCAACAATGGCTTACCCAATCCCATTTTCATGGCTTACCCAATGTACATTTTTAGCTGAATACAACTGCCTCAGGAGGCTCAAATTATAGGAAAGAGAAAGAAAGTTATTCACAGAATTCATTTTTGTGATAAATTGTGTATAAGTGGTAAACATGTATTTACCGTAATCCTATATTGAAACGTTTAAATGAACACACCAACTGGTATTTTATCTGTATGGTAACCTGTTCATCTAACTGCTTATATGCAAATTGGGTATTTTTGCATAGGAAATTCTGAAACAAAAGCAAAGAAAACTGCATGTGTAAGGAGGAGATGAAATAAAAACTGACTTTTAAAGTAACAGTATCTGTTTCATTCCATTGTGATCAATAACTGGGGGTCTAGGAGATGTACGAGTATGATGGAAATGCTGCTGTGTAATTAGTAGGGCTGTAGTCCTCAAATCTGAATTTGCATTTGCATATGACCTACTGTATGCACATCCTCCTCTATATTTTAAATCATCTCTAGATAACTTGTAACATATAATACAGAGTAGGTGATAAGTAAAACAGTGTTATACTGTACATTATGTTTTGGGAATAGTAACTAGAACAAAAATCTCTCAGTTGTGTAGGAATGTTTGGGAAGGTTTTGAGTTACAACTTTTCAACACTGTTCTAAAAATACCAAAACAACTGAACGAAACTGGGCCCATCCAGGATTCATAGTATCTGAACAGTTCTGATTGTTGTCTGAATATTCGAAACGTTGGATATTATATACGTCATTATATACGTCATTCATTCAATATTACTCCCATGCGACTTTTAACAACTTGATATTATTAGTCGTATATACGTTTTGTAATGTATGAGTGACAATATTGCAACCTAATCAACCAGACCACGGCTTTACTTGTTCTACAAGCTTCTAATAATGTACATCTACTGTATGAGGAGGCAGCATGAGGGAGTTCTCCCTGTTCCTGTGTAGGTTTTTCCTTCTAACTCCAGGTAGGAGGAATGACTACACTAATATGTCCACAATGTTAATTAATACATTAAACAGCAGAAATATGGTAAAGATAATTATTTGGGAATAACTGTTTGGTGTTTGCACAGTGATGTCTCCGCCATTGCTGAAATTTAGTAAAACCATCTATTAAAAAAAATTTTCAGCTTCTGCAGAACTTTTCAAATTTTTATAGCAGCTGTAACCCTTGCTGTGACCTGGTGTGTATTTTCACCAGAATAAGAGTCTTCTGTGCTCCTTATGTAAGAGGCAATGAAACAGCTCCCTTCTGTTTAAGCCATATAATCACCTAATCTCTAACCGACTCCACCTTCCACACCCGCCCTCTTTCTTTCTCTGTAATATCATATAAGTCAGCCTGTATGCTGGCCAGAGGAAATGAAATGTTTGTTTCTCCTCCCTCTGGGGTATGTTGGTGCATGTACATGTGAGTTTATGTGTACATGTGTGTGTGTGTTCGGGGAATAGAGGTGGCACGCGTTTAAACTTCTGTCAGTCTTTCATTAATGCGAGAAGGTGCTGAAAGCTCATGTGTTATTGAGGATATTTTGTATGTGGGTTAGTGCATGTGTGTCTGTGTGAAAGCTGGACAGAGAACTGTTCGTGTGTGARAGGCAAAGAAAAGTGCCTTCCTTTAGAAGTGACACTGAGTTTGTGTGTGTCTGTCAGACTGAGTCAAAGAGTGATGGGAATGTGTGCAGAGAACTTGTGTTTTTAAATATACGTAATAGTTGTTATACAGGAAGGTGTCAATCAAAATATAATTTCTGTAAAAATATGACACACACACACACACACACACACACACACACACACTAAGATATTTAGTACCAGGATCTGTTTTGTATATTTTTGCCTACATGTCACGTCTTTCTGTATGTCTGTTTGTCTATTAAATTTTAGGCAGAGCTGTATTTCTTAAAACAACACGCCTGTATGACACCAACACATTATGGTTGTCCGATTCTGTCTTGGTCACCTTTGTTGTGGGCTGTGTATTACCACAACATACACATACACACCCATGATAGCGTCATAGCCTTGTGCTTGAGCTTTATGTGGCTGGCTACTACTACTACTACTCTTACACACACATCCACACAATTCCGCCTATGAACTTTTCTCCTGCTATGTGTTTACACATTTACAGGAGCTCTATGGTTGTTTGTGGAATGTGTATGGATGTGTATAGTATATAGACAGGGTGATTACATGTTAACAAATTCACTTAAACTAAGATACTGAATCAGGTCAAACATATACAGTATATATGCATACATATATTTGTTGTACACCTCTCATTAATAAATAAGACAGAATCGGACAACCATAATGTGTTGGTGTCATACAGGCGTGTTGTTTTAAGAAATACAGCTCTGCCTAAAATTTAATAGACAAACAGACATACAGAAAGACTCTACACACATTTTTTTTTTTTTTTTTTTGTCCAACTTACCGAAGCAATGGCAGAACAGCAGTGTTGCTTTTTTTTTTTTTTTTAGCATTTTTTTAAAACCTTTTTGGTTTCATCCAACTGCTTTACGGGATCTTGAACAAAAAGAATATCCAGAACACTTGATGTACGATTGAAGACTGTGCAGGGTAGAAGTCTCAATCTCTCATATTTTTAAAAAAAATCTGGGCTATGGGGCTAGAGATGGCTAGATGGAAGCATTAGATTGTTACTTCTGAACGTCTGGCTGCCTTTGCCTAACAGCATTTTTTTTTTTTTAGCATTTTCTTAAAACCTTTTTGGTTTCATCCAACTGCTTTACGGGATCTTGAACAAAAAGAATATCCAGAACACTTGATGTACCATTGAACACTGTGCAGGGTAGAAGTCTCAATCTCTCATATTTTTAAAAAAAATCTGGGCTATGGGGCTAGAGATGGCTAGATGGAAGCACTTTCTCAAACTCATCCAAATCTGCCAACATTTTTAATGGTCTGATAAGACTAAAATAGAACATTTTGGGTGTAATTAAAAGTACATATGTTTGGTGCAARTGAAGACAAATTATCACCCAAAGAGCATCATCTCAATAGTGAAGCATGGTGGTGGCAGTATCATAGGGCTATAGGGCTGGACAACCATRAATAGCTTCAAATGCCAGTCTTTTTTCACACAAAATCTAAAGGCACAGTTTAGCATGATAACATCCAAAATCATAAACTGGGTCCCTTACCAAGTACAAACCTGGCCTTTTCAGATCCCAGAACTGACTTAAAGGGTACTGTCCACCAGAAACATCTGGAGCATTTTTGAAGAATGGAATAAAATTTAAAAATCAAAATGTGATAAACTGGTAAATTCTTACCTAAAAAAGAATAAGCACTGTACTACAAAAATGTACAAATTATGACTTAACAAGACTCCCTTTTTGCCCCTGGAACCATGTGCATTTTAGCCTGAATATGTCACCCAGCCCAGAAAGCCGAATGCTGAAATACTTTTATAATAAACGACTTAAAGAAGTTCCAGTGACTGGAAAAGAAAACAAATACTAGAACAATTTTAACAGGGCACTAGACWTCACCAAGTCATCACCTGGGCAAGGAGATGGACTTCCCAGCTGGGCAGCGAAGCGATGTGACATTGTCAGGAGCAAAATTCCTAATTTGGGCAGTGTGGAAGAGTGAAGATATCAGCTGGGCCGGGAGGCAAAGTGACGTCACCAGCTGGGAGGAATAGGGTGGCAAAGACGTCCTCATGCAAGGAAGGGGTCGATTGGACACAAAAAGCCTTGTCTGCTGCTTGTGTGATTCAATTCAAGTTCAGTAGGGAAGGATGGAAACTCAACCATCCACCAAAAGTCACTGACTGAGTRAGGTCATTAGCAAAAGGTCATGGSTAGCTCTTTAACAGAAACCTCCACTCTCTTGGGAAGACAGGGAAAGACTGTGGAAGTCAAAGAGTTTCCATTGGCAAGCAATTTGGGCACTGGTCTTGTCCCTTGTTTAAGTCTGTCCATCCAGAAGGGCCAGAAACTGGAGACGATTAAAAACCAATTTCACAATTGAGTGATTAACTTCTGATATGAAAAACTGTTACACACTTTTGCACTGTAACACAATCACTAAGGCTTATCTCTACTTTCCGAGTTAGTGGTAAGTATTGATAAATCAGGTACCATAAATTACGACAGTTACCATCAACAAAGGCATACTTAAAAATACTTTCCTTAAACGGACATTTTTTGGCAAATATTTGACCTCTTTCCGACCTGCTTCTTTCACACCTCTGCAAGACGAGAATGGAAAGSAACATGGAAAGGAACATGGAAAGGAAGCAACAAAGACTTTGTGGTTCTGCACTTGGAGAACAGACGGGTGTGCCCATGATATGTAAAATGTAATATTTGGGAGTTTATTTGACTATTTAAGGCAACAGCAATTTCCAACTATGCTTTATTATTTTATTTATGTACACACTTCAGCAGTTTGTACTGTGCAGTGTAACACACATTAGACATATTTCTGACACTGTGTAAATCCCTGGTATACAGTATAGTACAGGGTACAGGGTTTTATTCCTAACCCCTAACCTTTCCCTCTATGTACAAAACTGGTGCTCAACCATGCCCCTCCCATCACATGGTTCTCGTGTCATTTTAAACCTACTGAACAGCTCTTTTAAGAGCTATAACATGGTTGCTGTCATCCAAAGCTATCAGTTATGTCACAAATAGAGGTGAGTTCAATTTTGCAGTCATGTGTCTCTGTGTGTGTGCGTGTGTGTGTGTGTGTGCCTACAAATTTGAGATCAACAAATTTGTTTGAAGCAAAATAACACCCGTATAAGAATGAAGAAGTAAATACAAATATCGGATTGCTGTGATCATGAAATTTTTGATGTTTGCCTTTATTTAAAAAACAAACAAACATGTTATTCACAGTTTATGGTCTCAACAGGAACATGAGTACCGAGCCATGTACAAAGAAGTATCAATCATGATGATTTACGTAGCATCAGTTCTGAGCAACGCTTCCTGTCTGGAGTCAAAGCTCAAACAATTGGACAAGGTCAGGGCCAGTAAGAGGAAATGACTGTCACTTAAAGAGCATGAAGGTGTGTGTGTGTGTGTGTGTGTAGGTTATTCTTGTGTTGTTATGAGAGAGAATGTTAGTGATTATGGCTTTAGACGTAACCACACTAGGGTTTAAACCGCCACACATGGAAATGCCTGTGGTCTGTGTGTGTGTTTTGTGTTGTGGGTTTCTGTGTTCATCTATATATGGTTTTGTCTGCTTTTACTGATTTTTTCTTTTTGAGGATGTCTATATGTTTATATGTGTTTAGTGTTTAGGGTGTATGATTGAAAAGTACTGTGTACGTGTGTGTGTGTGTGTGTGTGTGTGTGTGTGTGTGTGTTCGCGCACATTTTTAAATCTTTTTCTCTCTAAATAGTCAAGCATCATGCATGGTTGAGCCAAGTACACACCCCAACTGTCACTCTTTCTCTATGTCTATCTGTATCTCTCTCTCTCCATGTTCATTCCTCCTCTTCCTTTTTTTTTTTTACAGACAGAACACATGCATGCAATATTCATCTATTTTTTCATCTTCAGTAACCACCTTATCCTGGGTGGAGCCATACTGGGACTAGGGCCTATACCAGGAACACTGTGCTTGACACAGTAGATGCCTATAGCTCAGCATTAACTGACCTGTATGATTTGTCTGCTTTCTGCATAAAAGTCTTGGAAGTATGTTGTCTTACTACCTTACAGAGACATCTTGTCATAGATGGCAGCACATCATTAAATCCTAAACCAAGTTACCTTGGCAAGAGCATTCTCCCTCTCTCCCTCTCTGATTACACACACACACACACACACACACACACACACACACACACACACACACACACACACACAACCCTGCAATATTTCAGGACAGTCGTCATTCACTCCTCATAATGTCGTTTCTGTCAGCTTTACAGTCAGATTTGGCCATTTCTCTTCACGGAAACCATTGATTTTTTTCTCTCTTAAGATTAGACCACGGCAACTTGCTCTTGCTTTCGGTCACCTCCATTTCTCTCACACTGCTTCTTTTCTGTGTTCTCTCCACTAGGGTTAGTCTTGTCGCTGCCCACATCAGATTTTAACCACTCCTTTCTAAACAGGGTTTTATCTTGATAGTATTCTTAGACCTATTTGTTCTGGCATAAGGTTTTTTTTTTTTTTTAATGGTGACTGCATAGAACCTATGTAAGTCTTTTTGTAAGTCTCTAACACTGGATAAGGGCGTCTACAAGATGCTATTTATATTTTTATATGTTCACTTTATTTCAAAATGTACCAAATTTGGTTTCTAGATTTTGAACTCTAAACCAACATTTTTACCCAAAATGAAATAAATATATGTATATTTAATAAACAAATATGCAAATATCGATTATTTTCTCACAATATTTAAAGCAGATAAAATGAAACCACCATCACCCTGAGCAGGCAGATCCTAATGATGCTTAAAATGCAAGTTTAAAAGATATGTGTTAAGATATCTGTTTATTCCTAAAGAAATTATTCGTCTATTGTGTGAAATAGTTCATTGTGTCATGTTCACAGTTTTGACACTGGTCAAAAGAAGTGCACACACAGACATGCAGATTGAAATCGAATTGCCACAATCAAGATTCCCAAATTTGAGACATCAAAAACATGATGGAACATCTAAGTCTGCATTTTGTTTGGCTTTGAGGCTATATATAGTTGCTGATAAAATATTAATCTGTTTATTCATTATCGTTTCCAATTACCTTATGGGGGCCCTAGAAGCATCCAATGTASCTATTGGAGGGCATAAGCACACAACCTCTGACACAACCAATCATACACTATGGACAATTTGGGAAAACCAATCAACCTACCCTGTATGTCTTTGGACTGTGGGAGGAAACTGGCGGACAAAGAGGGAACCCACAAGGCCCAGTGAGCGAGGGCGAGGTTCAAACCCCCAACTCTGGAAATTTTAATTATTTACCAAGTTTGATTAGTTTATCATCAGTAGTGAAAAATTTGGATAAAACTATCCTACTGCTATTCACCCTGTTTTTAATTAATGAGATAAAACAGTCTAAAGAAAAATAAAATACATTTTGCCTTCTGAATGAAAATTTTCCTTTCTTTCCTTATGGCATACATCTTAGTCTAACTGTATATTGCATTTATTATATCAATTTTATTTAATTTATTTAATTTCTATTGTAATTCTGCACAAGATCCTTGAACATTATGTTGATTAGGTTTATTTACTTTACTTTTCAAATGTATTTCTTTTTTTCACATTTTCTCCTTTTTTATTCACAAAACTTACTTCCCAGCTTTTGATCAGCTACATAACTGATCAATATTTTGTATTATTAGATACAGGCGATGTTACTGGTTATTGAAGTAGATGTTTTAAGATGAAATTATATCTGCTCTAGTTGTGTAAATTGACTGATATACTATTTATTTTTGTTTCCTGGATGTTTTTTTTTATTGAGTGGCTGCTATGCCACAATATCCTGAAGTTTAATTTCAGCTGTGGATGGAAGCTCTTTTATAAGTTTTGTTATTTTTTGACTTGACTTTTTGCATAAATGTCATGTAATTGTCGATAAAAGCCTTTGAAACATATGAAGTGCTTGTCATTATATTTCAGTACATCACAGAAACAACTGAAACAAAGATCTAAAAGCAGTTTAGCAGCAAACTTTGTGAAAACTAATATTTGTGTCATTCTCAAAACTTTTGGCCACGAATGTACAGTCGTGATAGCCACTTAGTTATCACTTTTGCATCATGCGCACTCTTAGCGCAACCGGCACGAGGACCTGGAAGTAGTGCGATCGCGATTCAGGAAGCATAAAAGGAAACAAGATGGCGTTTTACATCGCTCAGTCATTGAGTTTGCCCATGCTATCGCCGACGCTTGTCCGTCTAATCGTGACTACTCACTTTCTTGGGTTTCGCTTTCGATTGAGTGTATGTTATGAGAACGCGGGTTTATTTGTGTAAACTCTTGCTCTCGCTCCAGGAGAGTTCTAAAAATAAACAGCGTGGTTATTGTGCCTGCTCGCGCTACTTCCGCATTTTTCCGCGACAGAATGACTGAGMCATCAGCAGTAAACCCAGTAGACAGTAAAATGTGGTTGACCAACATGCTAAGCTGATTGATCAGCTCCATAGTGAAATAGCGGTTCTCCGCAAAGGCATCCAAGATGTCGCGGCCTCGGATGGGAAATGCAATGTTTTTTTTAACCGCGTTGGATCTTGTGTTTGAGTTTAATATCACCAGATACTCAACAGACCGACTGTGCGTTGCTTTTCACGTCTCGTTGCTATCTGGGCAGGCAGCGAAGTGGGCCACAATGGTCCTGCGATCTGATTCAGATGTCACCTATTCCTACACAGAGTTCACCCACCAGCTAAAACTCACCTTTGAACATCCTGCTGCTGAGGTGGAGACCGACTCCAAGTTATATCATCTGAGGCAGGGAGGCTCGTCCGTGACCTGCTACACGGCGAATTTCCGAACCCTCGCTGTCCAGACTGACTGGGGAGACTCCGCCCTCCGGAAGGCCTACTACGAGGGACTGAACTTCCAGCTACGTTGGAGAGTGACTCACCGGGTTCCATCTCCCTCTCCGCCATCCTGACCAATGATTCCCGTGTGACGGTAAAAGTACACCTCCAGTTTGGCCACAAATGGGTCGGAAGTACCGCATTCATCATCTCCGGTGCTGCTGGAAACTTCATTGACTCTTCTTACACCAAGAAACTGGGGGTAAAGACCGAGGCGTTATCCAGCCTGTAAATATCACTTCTGTCAATGGTCGGCCCCTCTCCTCTAGCCCCATCACCTTCCAAACACAACCCATCACCATGAACATCGGCCAACATCAGGAACAACTCCAATTCTACCTCACCCCCATCTCCTCGCCTCCTCTCATTCTCGGGCACCCCTGATTACTTCGTCACAATCCACTCATATCTTAGATACAAAGTCGGATCTTACAATGGGGGCCGACTTGTTCTGAACTCTGCCTACGGGCTGGAACGTGTTCTAAGGAGTCCGAAGCCCCCTAGGTCGACACAGACAACATCCCGACTGCCTGGCTGAGGTCCTGGCTGAGGTGTTCTGTAAAAGACGGGCGACCCACCTACCTCCTCATCACCCCTACGACCTTGCCATCGACCTTCAGCCAGGTTCCGTGCCACCCCGCGGCCACCTCTACTCATTATCTGCTATAGACGCAGGCGATGGAGGAATATGTTTCCAGTGGACTACACCAAGGTACCATCCAGCCTTCCTCCTCACCTGCCACCACGGGGTTCTTCTTTGTGAAGAAGCGTGATGGCAGCTTACACCCATTTGTCGATTATCGGGGGCTCAACAACATCACCATCAAGAACCGACATCCATTGACTCTTACCAACTCTGCCCTGGACGCCCTCTCTGGCACCACCATTTTCACTAAGTTGGACCAACTTGGTGCACATCAGGGAGGGTGATTAGTGGAAGACGGCCTTCATCACTTCCACCGGTCATTATGAAAGTTTGGTAATACAATTTGGACTCTGCAACGCCCCTGCTGTCTTCCAGCAATTCATTAATGACGTTCTAAGAGACATGTTAGGTCGATGTGTGTTCGTCTACGTAGACGACATCCTCATATACTCCTGAACTGTCAATGAACATGTCCAACATGTTAGAGCGGTTCTAAAGAGATTGCTCGCCCACCAGCTGTACTGTAAGTTAGAGAAGTGAACTTTCCACCACGTTTTGTCATCTTGCCCCAGGGTGTGGCCATGGACCCGCAGTAGCTGAAGGTTGTGAGTCACTGGCCCCTATCCAGGACTCTCAAACAACTCCAGCATTTCCTCGGGTTTGCAAACTTCTATCGTCGCTTTATCCGGGACTAGAGTACGGTTGCAGCTCAGTTAACTGCTCTGACGCGCCCATCATCTCACCTCTTCCACCTCATCTCTACTGCCATCGCTGCCTTCCGTGAACTCTGCCGCCGCTTCACTATCCTCCTTCATCCAGATGCCAACAAACCATTCGTTGTGGAGGTGGACGCATCGGACGTGGGCGCCGGGGCCGTTCTCTCCCAACGAGGTCCAGACCAAAAGCTGAATCCCTGCAGTTTCTTCTCCAAGAAATTTGACCCCACTCAGCAGCAATAACCGAGTATGGGGCCGCGAGCTGCTGGCCATAACGTGGGCCTTGGAGGAATGGCGACACTGGCTCCAGGGCACCAGAGAGCAAGTCATCGTCTGGACTGATCACCAGAACCTCATCACCATCCGTACACTGAAACAGCTGAACCCCAGACAGGCGTGGTGGCCTCAAGACTACAACTTCCACCTATCATACCACCCGGGGTCCAAGAACACCAAAGTTGACGCCCTTTCACGACAGTATGAGAAATCTGACATCATCAAGCCAGAGGTTCTTCAATGGGGGAACTCCTGGCTCCTCTCTGGCCACCCCAGAAGGTGGCCTAACATGAGGAGGGACACTGATTAGTTGGTCCAGTACGTCCAACCACTCCCAGTTCCCTGTCGGCCCTGGACACACATTGCCATCGACTTCATCACGTGCCTGCAGGTTTCTGAAGGAAAGAACACCATCCTCACTATCGTCGACCGGTTCTCCAAAGCTGTCCACCTGGTGGCCGTCCCCGGACTCCCGTCAGCCAAAAACACAGCCGAACTGATATTAGAACACGTAGTCCGCCTGCATGGGTTCCCAAGGGACATCGTCTCGGACAGGGGGCCCCAGTTCACCTCACGGTTCTGGAAGGCCTTCTGCCGTCTGATCAATTCCACATGTAGTCTGTCTTCTGGATACCACCCACAGACTAATGGTCAGACGGAACGGACCAACCAATCAATCAATCAATCAATTAATCAACATTTATTTCAATAGCACTTTACAGCAACCTAAGTTGTACCAAAGTGCTTTATAGTTCTAAAAAAGCCAATAAAGTGGCATTAAAAATAGAAATAAAAATACAAACAGAATAAAAAATATAATTATAAATAAATGAAAAATTAAATCAGTCATAGTCATAAAAATTATAATAATAGTAAATAAAATTAAATAAAAAAATAAATTATAAAATTCTAAAAAGATTACATAAAACTATAACATATTAAAAGCTATTCTAAACAAGTGAGTCTTCAGTTGTGCCTTAAACAGAGGGAGGTTCGTAATTCTACGTAACTCAGGTGGAATGGCGTTCCAGAGTTTAGGACTAGCCACTGCAAAGGAGCGGTCACCCCATTGTTTGAATCTTGACCGAGGGACCACTAGCAGGTTTTGGTTAGCAGAACGCAAACCTCTACTTTGTTGATAAAAACTTACTGTCTTACTATGAGGTGCAGCATTCTGTACAAGTTGCAGACGATGTAAACGAGCTTGAGTGACTCCAACATAAAGTGCATTGCAGTAGTCTAGCCGCGAACTACCAAGCGTGAATGGCTTTCTCCAGTTCGCTCCGGTTTAAAAAGGGTTTTACCTTTGCAAGGAGGCGCAAATGGAAAAAGCCTGCCCTGACAACAGAGTCAATGTGTGTCTGAAAGTTTAAAAAGCTGTCTAAAGTCACTCCCAAATTTTTGACTGCTTGAACCGGAGAATCAAAACCAGCAGTGATAAAACTAGAAGGATTGGAGGTGCCAAACATAATATATTCTGTTTTACTCTCATTCACACAGATACAGTTTTGTGACAGCCACAGTTTGATGTCATGCAGGCAACTGTGGATCGATTTAAGTGCATCAGATGTATTTGGCACAACTGGCAGATAGAATTGTAAATCATCTGCATACAGATGAAAAGAAACATTGTGCTTTAAAATCGACCCTAATGRCAGCATGTACAAGGAAAATAAAACAGGGCCCAAAATGGAAACCTGTGGAACGCCAGTGGTTAAAGGGGCTGTGGAGGAAGCGAGATGACAAATTATGACAGAGAAAGTTCTATTTGTTAAATATGACCTAAACCATTTTAGTACTGGACCTTGAAGGCCAACTTCTTGTGCCAGATGTGTCAGGAGAATCGAGTGGTCAACAGTATCAAAAGCCGCAGTGAGGTCCAACATCACGAGCTGTGCTGCTTTTTTGGAGTCAAGGGATAGGAGGATATAGGAAACGCTATGGAAACGAGAATACCAACGCCGCCGACACAATAGCCAAGGAGGTCTCCCCCTGCTGCAGGGGGACGCCTCTTGCCAAGGCAATCCCCCTGGTTGAATGAGTCCTGATTCCCAGAGGCGAAGTGTGACCACGCGCCTCATAGGCTAGGGCAATAGCATCTCTCACCCAGTGTGACAGAGTCTGTCTAGTGGCGGCCCCCCCC
>QMIH01001370.1:11366-25069 GCA_003987875.1 Clarias batrachus | reverse complement strand
TCTGAAAGTGATGAACAGTGACCTTCTGGCCTAGCTTGATTTCCTTCAGGGTGTTGAGAATGGATTCAACATGAGCAGGAGACAGCTGTGCCCGCATTGTGACTGAATCCCATGTGACACCCAAATATGTTGTCCTCTGAACAGGAAGGAGAACGCTTTTTGTGGCGTTGAGTCTCAATCCTAAGAATTAAGATGGGCTAGGACAACATCCCGATGTCAACGCGCTAGCTCCTGAGACTGGGCCAGAATCAGCCAGTCATTTATGTAATTCAAAATACAGATGCCCTGGAGTTGTAAAGGAGCCAGAGCTGCATCCATGCATTTTGTATATGTGCGGGGTGACAGAGCTAGGCCAAATGGAAGGACCCAATACTGGTAAGCTTCGCCCCCAAAAGCAAACCTCAGGAACAGCCTGTGCATTTTGAATCTAGATTTCTTGAGATAGCGGTTCAAGATCCAAGATCGGACGCAACCCCTCCCCTCTCTTGGGCATCAAAAAGTACCGACTGTAGTAGCCCGACTCTCTGTCTGGGAGGGGAACATGTTCTACGGCTCCTTTGCCCAACAGAGTCTGTAACTCCTGGGCCAGCAGATGTGCTCGGTCCGGTTTCACTGAAGTGTAGACCACGCCGTTGAAACACGGAGGACGATGTGCAAACTGAATCCTGTAGCCTGAGCCTACAGTCATTTTTACCCAAGGAGATGCGCCTGGCAGTAGTTTCCACGCTGCCAGCTTCTCCGAAAGGGGCACAAGCTTTGACACTTCGGCTGAATGGGGGGGGGGTGTTAGGTGTTGGGTATCCTGAAGTGTGGCAGGAGATGCTCGAACACCCAACTTTTCGTTGGAGACCGGCGCTCCCCGAAACACCAGTGGTAGTGGGGATTGAACACCGGCCTCCAGGGAGTGCCAGGGAGGAGGCCCTGTTTTGTGACGGTCAAGGGTCCAGGCGCCCCTCCCTGGGGGGGAGACACCCCCACGGCCCCAGGCGCACAAACCTCAGTGCTTCTTCTTTGAAGAGAGGAAGCTCCTCAGATCCGGTCTTTTCGAAGCAGATTTTTGAGAAGAGCGGCGAGCCCCACCCCAGTCTTTACGAGGGGGTGTGTGGCTGGTCACGCTCTCCTTCTGCACCTCACGCCTGATAGGGGCCAGTCCCGGCCGGGGCCGGGTGAAGCACTGCGGGGAAGGAACCTCCCAAAGGCCTATTCATATAGCTTCGCCTCCCGAAACCTAGTGGCAACGTCGCCAAAGAGGCCGGAAGGCGAGACGGGGGCATCAAGGAGGACAGCATGATCCTTATCCTTGATGCCCGTGAGGTTCAGCCTCTCCATGGATACCATGGCAGCCATTGAATGGCCCACAGTACGGGCCGTCTGCTTGATTGCACGGAGAGACAGGTCTGTGGCTCGGCGCAGCTCTGCAAACACAATAACCCCGCCGGTGCTCAGGTCCTTCGGCCTGGTAAGCCTGTAAAACCGCCATGGTGTGCAGTGAAACCCTAGCCTGACCTGCTGCCTGAAATGCTTTCCCCACCAAAGCAGATGTCAATCTACACAGCTTGGGGGGGAGAATAGGCTTTTTCAGGGAGGATGATGTCCCAGGAGAGAGATAGCCCACAAGGGTCTCTTCTATCTGGGTCATCATCATATAACCGCGTGCTTTCGCATCAACGATATTCGAATAAGTCGAAGTCGATGGTACAAAAACACGCGATGAATACGGCCTGCTCCATGAAAGAGTTAATTCATCATGGAGGTCACCAAAGAAGGGGAGAGAGAGACGTTGAGGCTCCTCCCCCGCCGGCCACCCGACAGAAACCTGTCGTCCAATCTCGAACGCTTGGGGGAATCTCGCTTCTGTGGCCAGTCGATATGCAATCGCTCGACCGCACGCGTTATAACCTCTAATACTTCCTCATAAGCTCTGTCAGCACTGGAGAAGCGTTGTGAGGAGGCTACTTCCATTTCCAAATTGGAAATTCTATCTCGTGTGCGTCTGCCAGATCAGCACACGAGCCCCAGGAATGCGCCGCGGCTCGCGGTTTCTCTTTAAAGAAAGCAAGCCACGCGCAAAGCACCTTAATAGGGAGATCACAGTACTCACAGTCTCCCTGAAGCCCGAGGCGAGCGTGTTCTTCCCCCAAGCACTCYAGACAYAARTCYTGAAGATRGCCCTRCGYYAGAGATCTATCGCACGGAGGCATGCATCTCTTAAACAACTCCGCCATATCGGTGAGTTAATGCTGTTATTTTCCTTTTTATTTTTGCTTTCGTTATGGCTTGCACATGCACACGCAAACACAAAGCGGTCCTGAAGACAAAAAAGATCTGAGTTTCCGGTTCACTCCTATTTATAACCTGCAGGTGCACCTTATTCGGTGACATCATGCCTGGCAGAGGTTATAAGCCGAAGGTATTTGGTGGATTTGACATGCACAGGCTTCACAACCGGGCAACAAAGAGATGTTCCCATAGCGTTTTCACGCAGCATCGAGTGTAGCTTTTGAAAGGGAACAGGTCTCCCCACTGTAATTTCCAGAACTTTGTGTCAGTTTCCGCCGAGTGGATCTTGCAGAAAGACTCAGTTAGCCTTCCGCTCCTTACAAAAAAGAAAAATTGCCTCACGCTTTACAATATTTTTCAGCCCCCAAACGTTCAACGATATAAAAGAGAACATAAAGCACGTCTATAGAACTATTGAAGAAAAAGAAAATGAAGAAGACATGCAGGAACGAGCAGCTGTGTCCTGTATAAAACGTTTAGTGCAATAACCCTTAACAATCAGGGAACATATTAAACATTAAAGCTGATTCAACATCAGCATACCTGAGAGATGAAAAACAATCACACATAATATTCAGTTTGGGTCAACTCTTTGGTTGTCAATCAGAGCGTAGCCTTCCTTCAGAAATACTCTCTTCCCCTTACTCCTGGCGGCCTGGACCAGCGCCCATAATTTAGCTCGAGCCTCCTGATCTTCCTTGGAAAAGTCTTCCTCTTTACAAACTCTCGCATCCTTCGATTTCTTCCAGACTTCGTCCTCATACCGAACTGGATGATTATGGCTCTTGGAGACACGGAAGATGCAGCATTTCCCTTCCTTCCCAGCCGATGAACAGTATCAACAGTATCTCTCAATCTATCCACAGATATGGATACAACTCTGGTGAGAATCCCAATGACCATCTCTCTTCATCGTCTTTCTCAGGAAGACCAGTCAGCCTCAGGTTCCACCTCCTCTTGTATCGAGCATGTTCCTCACAGGAGCTGCGCAGGGATTTGTTTTCTTTCTGCAGCTCAATAACTTTCTCCTGGAGTTCTGTTATACCTTCTTTATTCTATTATTTATTTTTAAATAAATTAAATATTTATTTATTTTTATTGTATTTCTATCGATACGCTTTTCAAACTTTCGCAGCAGCGCCGTCTGTTCATCCATCTTCTGCATTAAGGCGTTGACTGCTTGCAGGATAGCAGCAGTGGTGTCCTCATCCTCCAGTAACCGGGCTCATGCCACTCTTACTTTCTTCGGGTTCTGACTTTTTGTTGGAGTGTGATCCCAGTTGATTTTGTCGTCTTTGGAGGTCTTATCGTCTACTTCCAAATCCTCGATATCATCATCGTCATACTCCTCTCTCGGCACTGACAAGTTGTAGTCATGTTCCATTTTGTTCGCAAGGCAAATATCAGAAAAGACAGAATAATTAAGTCGAATTTGGTGACCAGTTGGTTATTCTGGTACTAGTTTACGACCACAAATATTGGGTTATCGCTCATTTTCTTTTTAAAGTCACAATACCAGGACAAAACAACAAAAAAGTTCCGGAGCCTGCAACAAACTTGCTACTCACTCCTTGGATCCCCTCAAACGGGTGGAAGCTGCATCATTGCATACGTTAGTTCGTATCATTATTATTTTATTTTCATCGGCATAAGGTAAACTTTTGTCTTTTTTTTGTTGGGTAATTTGTAATTAAGTACATAGTTTAAACTATGGAATGTTTTTGTCGAATGTGTTATTGTTAAATTGTACGTACTTTGCTTCTGGTACAATGCTCCGTAGCTCTCGGCCTGTTTTCAGTCTCTGTGTCACAGTTAGAGTCAACACACCAGGTTTGAACTAATACTGTACCTGTATATTCTAATACTGATGTCTGTCTTTGTTCAGACAATAGTTTACATTTTAGTTTGTGAGACAACCTGACGTTTTGTTGAACACAAATAAACTATAGTAGTGCTTTTTTATAACCTTGTGCAAATTAAACCTGTTGTAAAATGTAGTGATTTAATGTATTTCAAAAACATGTTATAGTGTATAAAATGCATTCAGCATTTGTAAATTGTCCTAAACACCTTTAGTGTACTTGTAACACATTTGCAATACAGAATTATAGAAGACTCTGTGAATTATATTATATAATAAAGGATATTTGTATTAACCACAAAAAGTGTTTGGCCAGGAGTAAAACCACATGCTACTGCTACAACAAGCATATACTTATAGTTTATTAATTGTGTATTTGTAACACAGTAAGAATTGCTGGTAACACTTTACGGTAAGGGTACATGAATTACCATGAATTCATGCAGAAATTCATGCATGAATTATGTTACTTCATGCATTAATGTCTCATGAATTATCAGGAACTAACATGAGTTCAAAGTCTTTCTATCATGACTTCAGAAATGATCAACCCTTTAATTACGACATTAACTAAGGTGGGTACTTCATCATGATCATGTGTAATAAACCATAAATCATGGTGTTTTCTTTTGTTCACAAAAAAAAACCCTCTTTCCTATTCGCTGTCGATAAATCTATACATTTGGTACATGAATAATCACGAATTCATGCATGAACTATGATTATTTCATACATGCAAGACTACTTACCTCATGCATGCATGCATACAGGCTAGAAAAGTATGAAATTTTAGAAACAAAAAAAAAGATGAAAAAAGGTTTCACAAACAGCTTGGTATTTTAAGGTAGGGAGCCACCTTTAAGCTACTGATTTAGACTACTCATGGAATATTTAATGCCGGAACAAAAATAAAATAAACAAATAAATACATTCCACAAACACATGGCATACAGAACATAGCTTAGTGCTTGTAAATATCCAGTAAGGATCTGCCGCCTTTTTTCTTTAGGATAGCTGAAGCTGTAGGCTCCTGCTCACAAAAAACCCTGCAAGTTTCAGCAAACCCTTTCGGGCTGTCCTTCCTTTTAAAAGTGGACCTCAACGTTCGGAACAGATCTGGGTGTCAGACTCGCTAGAGGGCGTGATGGATCCAATTGCAGATAGTGTGAGTAATTCCCGGGGAGAACTGAAGTGGCGCTTATGATTGCTTGTGATAACTGAAGCAGGCAAAGTGGCGGTTTTAAATAAGAGGCGTGGGTACAACTCCGCGCTGCAGTGTGAGTGGGAAGAGTCTCGTTGGAATGCGGAAGTACCAGCGTGAATGCACCGAGGCGAGTGACGTTGGGCGTGACGTAGGCGGCGCGTGAATGCGGAAGCGCGCGGAGCCGGCGCGAGTGAGATGCAGCTTGAGATATGTCCGAAGCCGGCGTATGCAGCGTGAGCCTTGTGTTGAGGCGGCAGCGCGTAGAATCGGCGCGGGGAAAGATCGAGCTTCGCGATGAATGCCGGCGTGAAGAGAAGGAGCTTGAGCTCGGCGAGGAGCGAGGATWAATCGTAGTCGTGGASCAGGRGMGGGTCGAAGCCGAAGAGACGTGAAGCAGTCCGTGATCCAGGCTCGTAGTCGGCAACAGGTAAGAGGTCGGAAACAAAGTATCAAAAGCTAGAGTCAGAACGAGAGGCGAAATCGTGGTCGGGAAAACAAAGCGTGGTCGAGATCCTGGTAGACAATGAACAGAAAACAACGCTGGAATATTGGGCTAGTGAGGCACTCAATAATCTGGCGACGTGGCGGTGTCAGAGCATGGTTTAAATAGGCATGAGCTGATTACTGATAGTGTCCAGGTGTGCAGAGAACAGGGGCGGTGCGATGTAAGGAGCGGCGGGAAACATGGAACAGGCGTGCTTAGATGATCATGACGTGACTGTGGCTTGGCGTGTCATGACACTGGGTTAGTGGCTGCAAGTTCGGCAATCGGAGCCTGCGACACAATGGTATTTCGATCTACCCCAAGCCTTGCATAAGCTTCAGCTTTGCTGATGTGATGCTTTTTAATCTTCTCCAACACCATGTTGTAGCGGCGGATGGAGTTGTCAGGGGTTTTGACTGTAGGACAAGAGAATGCGTTATTGGCTGATTTCTATTTAATTGAACCAGCCTAGTAATAATGCTGTAATAATTCAGTTTACAATTTTACTTATACATAATCATTGAACAAAAAATAAGCAAAATTTAAAGTGGTAAACAGAGGTGGAAATTTGTAATTGGTCCATAGATTATAGATTTGTATGTGACATTGGGCAACGAGTGGCAAATTCAGTATTGTCACTGCTTGCAAAATCGCACACACTCACTATTTTTTTAGCTTTGCTGATCCTACTGGAACACAGCTGTAAACATCGTTGCAATATTAAGTTCTGATTTATCAATAGCTGTTATTTAGTTTGTAAAGTATCATATAAAATGAATTTTAACAGTTTGTGTGCATGACAAGTTTTATACAACATTATTAATCTAAAGGTGATGGTAAGGGAGATGGTGGTTTTACAGAGGGGATGCTTTTTGTAATTTTTTTTCAAAAAGTGGGAAGCCATGACCCTGCATCCCCTATCAATTCAAGCCCTGAGTATAGGTGTATGTAAAGTACATTAAAAGTGTTTACATTCATTGTTGACCTGCTGGTCAATCAGAGAATGACTCTACTGTATCAATTTGTGTATGACTCACTGCATACCTCTTAGTTTCTTGCCCATTTTTTGGCCTTTTTTGGTTGGAACTTTTTCTTCTTAGCCCCTGAGGACTGAGGAATCTGGCTCTGAATCAGATGATGAATCAGAGGATGATGAATCGGTTACACTTGACTCCTGTTTCCTCTTTCCAGATGCCTGCCTCATAGGTGGGATATTGCTGGCCACATCCCCACCCTTATCACTTTTTACTGCTAGAGCTGTGAAAATCAAAAGGTTAAGGATTTCTTTGACAATGTAATTTTTGCCAATGGTTTTGCGACAATATCTTTTAAGCTGTAGTATTCTTAAATCAGATTTACCCTCTTTTCGTCTTTCCCTGAGGAAATCTCACTCCTCTTTAAGTGCGTCCACCCAGTCTTTTAGGGTGGCAATCTCTTTTTTTTATCCTCAATCGTCTGCTTAGCCTCCTGTAGACCTGTTTGCAGAGTATGAGATATTGTGATGCAGATGTACACATAAACAGCAATAAAGTGACAAATGAAGCATACAAGCACATAAAGAGCAATAGACATTAAAAATTACATACTTTAAAGTTCTGTTAAATGTAGTTGACTGAAATATGCTCACCAGTTTTGTTAGCTTTTGCGGCTGCAGAGGTCTGTGGATGATCCCGCAGAGGTGAAAGCACTGTAAAGTTTCAATGACAGACAAAGATAGAATTTAGCTACAGATTTCAGTGTTCATTTAATCTGTGTGATGTGTGCTAATGTCTGATGGCTGGGCAGGTCAACAGCTTGAAACTCAACTGGACACACAAAACAGCTGTATTTCTACATTTATATTTATCTCCAAAAATACTTAAGACTGAGGTGATTACTAACATACATTCAACCTCCTCTTCTTATTGGATAATGCTGTATGTGTCAGAAGCCTGAGTGACTGAACTGGAGTGAACCCAATAGCAGACAATCGGTGATTAAGCTGTGTAGAAATTTTATTGAACACACTGTAGCTTGGTCTAACCGGTGCAGCAGGAGCAGAGGAGAGAGGCAGTGAGTGTATGTGCTTGGTGACTGAGAGTGGGGAGACTCCTAGTGACGAGCAAGGGGGCGGGGCTATGACGCGAAGGAATCTCCACAATCCCGGAAGCAGTGCGCGAGGAAGTCTCTCGTGTTCTTGCTCTCGGATATGTGCTTCTTATCCACTTAACACGCAGTGGTTGTAAGGTGGAATGTAGCGGCTGATTTCCCTTGTGACAACAGAAGCCGYTGCGCTGCGCAGACGTTCTGTCCGGAGCTCCGTAAACGCGGAAGAGCACAAACGCGGACGTGCGNGCGCCGTGGAAGTGCTCGTGCCACGGAAAAAGCCGACTCGCGATGAAGGAGAAGCAAAGGACTAGAAGGATCGTCTTTACCATGCAAGGGTCGATATCCGGTGGTCCAGCGACGAGGGCAAACAAATCCAAACCGTGAGTCCAACTCCGAAGTCTTGAAAGCATGCGAGGTCATACACATTAATCAGTCCGATCACAACAGAAGTACCAGGGGATGTAGACGAGAGAGAGAGAGAGAGAGAGAAATCCGTGGAACAGGCAGGGTCGAAAACAGGCTAGGATAAACAATTAATTACTTCACAGAACGCGAGGCACACGAGTAAGATACTGCGGCGCTGAACGGTTCCCTCAGAGTGCTTATAAAGCTGGGGAATGATTAGTGATCAGGTTCAGGTGTGCGCTAGTGACAGGTAGGTGTGCAGGAAGAAGAGCTGGAGTGGAGTCTTAGCCTCTGGATGTGCTAGGTTGATCCAGCTGGTTCTTGACAGTATGTTGGGGATAAACTTAAGATATAACAATGAGGGTTGGAGCCAAAATTATATTCCTGAAAGGGACAATATTTTTATATCACTTCTTTGAATATATAATAACAGCAAGCAATAAAGTAAAATTAACCTACCCTTCTCACTACTCTTGGTCCTTGAAGATATCTTTTGTTGATTTTGTGGAGACTGAACCACAAACAGGCCTGGGTAAAAGATGAGAGAAGACAGTATATTGACAAAGGATATGGCTTTTACTTAAACACAATGTGTAGATGGCACTGTGACACAAGGGTGCAAATTCAATGTATATTATAAATTATGCACATACATTTTTAGTAAATTATTTATTATTATTTGACATACCTGAACATGGCTGTGTCACAAAAAAATGACATGTAAAATTTAGAATGGTAATGAAAGTGATCTACTAGAATTTTGAAACACTAAGACACAGGCTACTTTAATATTAAGAAACCACCTATAACTTGAAAGCTATTCAACATCACTTTCCACATCAGATAGGTAAATGAGTAGCCTAAGTCACACCACAGTTAATGTTGATTTCAGCAGTTAGCCTAATAAGGTTAATTGCTGAAGCCCCTTTTTTGGCAAAAAATGTCTTCATGTTAGCACTATTTTAGATTCCTGTGCATAGAGGTATTACTGTTGTCACAAATTCTGTAATAATACACTGAAAGCCTATAAATATACATTGATCCTTGGCATGAATTAATCTTACCTTTTTCAATCTTCTCAACTCTTGATTTCTGTGCCATATCTTATATGACTACCATATATATATGACTACTGATTAATGACTAATGCTTCTTTGCATCAGAAAGCTAGAAAATACTACATTTCATTATACATGAGGGAGATAGATAATTAGCTTTTGCAGCCGATTAATACTTAGGCATCGAGCAACTAGCTAATCTATTAATATAACTTGCTTGCTAGCCAACGCCTAGCTATTAAGTAGTGGACATAAATTTTAAACCAAGCTAACGCAATGCATACATCAATATCCATACATTTGAGGCTGTCAGTCCACATACCAATGTCATTTGCCTTTTTTTTGCCTCTTCGCATTCCCACAGACTCCATGCTAATTGTAAACTGATATCACCATGTGCGTGCGTGCGTGTGCGCGCTATATAAGGCGGTTACCTTGACGTGTGTTTTTGGACTTGGCGCGCATCTCTTCTTCTTCCTCCTCCTGTTCCCTGCTTACTGGCTGACGTAAAACAGTAGAGGTCTTTCTTGTTCGTAGCCACATTTCCAGAAGGAACTCTGCAGGGACCTGTATTGTCCATGTATTGTCAAAGTATGATATCTTTGTCAGAGTAAATGGAGCACCAAATAGTTTGATGTCATTAAGAAATTGTATAATGTTTTTGTTCGGATGCATGATGTCTACCACAAACGTACGGTAATCGTGGACGTAACGTAATTAGTCCCTGGAGGATTGTGTCCTATACGTGCCAGTTGCTGTTCTGTTTTGCACATGCGTGCGCGTGAACGTTTAAGCGCGCAACACCACAACCTACAAGCGGGAGTTGCCTTGGTTACTTAAAATTAAAAGACAATCTAACATAAAAGCATGCGTTTAGGAAATAAAATTTTGTCCTTAATACAGGGAAAGCCAACCAAGAGGAGGACAGTCAAATTAATTAAATGGTTACAGAAAAAAAAACTTTTGAAAAATAGAATAAGATGCAGGTTGTGTCAGGAAATGATAAAGTTAAAGAAGAAAGACAACTCAACAGACGGTAAGTTATGTGCATGGTTAAATTGATTAAACACGATTAGTAATTAACAAGATTAGTAATTATTTACTTATCTAATCTTATTAATCTATTAAATAACTCTTAGATAAGACTTAAAGTTATGCTATAGCATGCTCTTGACATTAGATTGGACATTTCAAGCTTTCAACCAACAGAAAGAGCATACAATTTCATATTCAATTTATGTTTCCTAAAATGGCTTTTTTTCCTTAGGCTTTGTACATTCAGGCTGTACATTATTATTATTATTGTGTTACATATATTATTTCTTACATTATTATTTGTTTCCTCAAGGGTTTGCCGACATAATAGCCACAGAGGAAAAAAAAAAAACACCAAGACTGTCAGATCAGGATCAGTCTTTGAGAAGTCAAGATGCAGTCTACTTTCATGGATGATTTTTTTTTTTACAGGTTGTCGCGAGACCAGGAAATACCGGGAAACACAGACGACAGCAGACACGGGGAGATGGTATGCAGTGCTCTTCTTTTGTCTTTATTTATTTTACTTTCAGTTGCCCTCGTGCAGTCAAGTGGTCATACACACGCACTCACGGTCACACACACACGGTGTTAGAAGTTGGGAGTGCTCGGGGGTGAGGAGAGCGGGGAGGTGCAGAAGATGCAGCCTCCACGGGAGGGTGAAGAGTCGGGTCCCTTTGGACGCGGCGAGCTGCGTCTCAGAAAAGCCGGGGAGGCTGTCGCGGTGCGGGTTCGGTCCTTCCGCGGAAGTCTGTGGTGAGCGGGTTTTCCTTCAGGGAGATCCGAGTCTGAAGTAGAGAGAGCGGAAACAGGCGTTACAAATGACGTCATTTTGATCCTACTCACCGAGGGCTCCGGCCGAGGGCCTTTTATAGACAGGCGTCGACTGCGGGAGGGTGAATGATGATGAGCGACCAGCCGCTTTGTATTCCGGCGCCCCGCCCCTGCGTAGTTGTCCATGGTGCTAAAGGCTCGCGGTCTCTCTTCCGAGCGAGAAGGGATAGTGCCTTGTAGAGGGCTGGCTCTGAGCCCGCCGTCACACAGGTATTCCAGATCATCCATTAAGTAATGACACACACACCTCTCTCTCTCTCTCTCGCTCTCGCCCTCTCCATAGAGGCACATAGATTTGGAAGGCTTTGGTTCTTTAACCCACACCACAAAGCCCTGCAATATTTGGACCTCAGTAAATAGCATGATCAGTAAAACTGTAAAAACTGTAGTAGACTTCAATGCAGTTGATGGTGATGTCTAGCAGTTGTCCATATTTTGAGGCACATGGTCAATGACAGACTTAGTACATTTTTCTATATAGTCTATAACATCTCTATGCTTTTTATAATGCTTGGTAAATATTTAATATTCAAGTAAATTTGCTTCTTTGTCAGGTTTTCTCAAGGCTTGCGAATGAGGCAGGTTGATATGAAGACAGATGGCATAGCTAAAAGCTCAGCAACACTCTCAATGATGTCATCCTGTGTAAGAAGAGTCTGCAGACATGCAATGAGGCGATATGAAAATGTTAGAGTAGATATGAAAATAAAGCAGGAAAACATCTTGGAAGTGAAACAGAGTTTGTTGTCATCGATGAGAGCAACTTCCGCCATAAACGAAAGGTATTCTGTAAAAATACTTATTTTTATTTATTATACAATTAACAAAAGAAAGAAAGGGAAAAAACTCTAACATTAGCTTTATTCTTTTTCTACTCTCTGTTTTTCTTTTAAATATTATATAATAAAAAAGTGCTAAGTGTAAGCTCAGCTAACTGATATCTATATAGTTACTGTGCTTGTGACTGGCTGTAAATGATGCACATGACATGATGCATGATAGGAAACTAGGACCCTTAGGGTCAGGCTGTATGACTAATATGATATTAATTTTGAAGTAAAGTGTCAGATGTTAAGAAAATATTTTTTTCTTTTGTTTTTCTTTTTTACAGTATGCTCGTGGGAGAATATCCAGCACCTGGAGACGTAAAAAGTGGGTTTTTGGGATGCTTGGAGTAAAAGGAAAGAATCGAAGACCTATTCTGAGGCTGGTCAAGAAGAGGTCCCGGCACCATCTGATCCCCTTAGTGGTGAAGCCTGTGCGGCCTGGGACATTAATCCTTAGTGATGAGTGGAGAGCATATAGGGGTGCACTCACCAACTTGGGCTACAGTCATTTCACCGTAAATCATTCAAGGTGGTTTGTTGATCCTGTTAGTGGAGCTCACACTCAGCACTTGGAGAGGGCATGGTTAACAGACAAATCGATAATTTGGAGATTGAGGGGAAACCGAACGGCCAAGCTTTTGAAGGAACATCTCGCGTTATAGAGAAGACAGTATATATATGGAAACAAGCATAAGGAAGGATTACTTGGTCGTTTATTAAAGGACATTCGGCACCAGTTTCCCTGTTAGCTAATAGTTGTTTAGAAGTGTAGAAACTGGAATTATCTCTTAGTTGCAGGGTTTTTTTTTCAGCTTCAGCTATCCTAAAGGAAAAAGAAAAAAAAAAAGCAAGAAAAATTATCCTTACTGGATATTTACATGAACTAAACATGTTTGTATATCTTCTGTATGCCATGAGTTTATGCCATTTCTTTATTTATATATATGTCCACATCAGTAGCTTGTTACTGTCCACATTTGGCTCCTTACCTTAAAAAAGATCAAGCTGCTTGTGAAAGTTTTTCTTTTTTTTTTTTCTTTTTTTTTTTTTTAAAAACAGCTTTATGGTTTATGGTTTTGTAAATCGTTTTCAAATGAAGGCAATAAAATTTCATAATATATGTATTCAATTCCTTCTCAGCTCTTCGCAGGTTTTATTGTTGACCGCTGGGCTAACTGTATTACTGTTTAAGAATAAAGCAGAAAGTTAAGATCAAAGTCATTTGACTATGTGCAAACGCTTAAACTTTCATATTCATGTCATTTCACAATTATGCCTACATCAATAATACACTGTTTATCTGTTGTAACGGGTTCGACCCATTGTTGCACGGGCGGCACCATGAAACACAGACACGAGGCGAGATCTTAGAGGAAAAGGGTAATTTATTAGGGATAAATAAGGGAAAGAAAGGGTAAAAGGAGGGAGGACGGAAAGAAAGGGAAGGAAAGAAGTGTGCACGTGCGTGGTCCGAGGCAGTGCCCAGCTGGCATGCGGGCACGCGGCGGTGGGCGGAGTGACAGAACGGAGCARGRGAGGCAGCGCTCCTGCACGCTCCCTCTCGGTTCCTCCCCGCTGTCGGTGGCCGGCCTGGCCCCTCCCAGCTCTCTGTGGGCGTGGCCTCAGG
>QMIH01001369.1:253936-286309 GCA_003987875.1 Clarias batrachus | reverse complement strand
TTATTTTTTTTTTTTTAATTATTTTTTTATTTTTTTTAGAACACTAAATAGACATTGAAACTGCTGTCATAAATAGTTTATATGCACATAAATGCTCTATATTTGGCTAATCATGACAAGTTAAACTAGTAGATTCATTATCTTTACCTTCAACCTCACTGTAAACTAAATTATGGGCAGTGCTGGTGCTGTGGCTTAGATTTTGAGTTGCAGGTCTAAAGGGATGATGCTAAATCCCAGCACTGATGCGAGGATGTAAGAATATGCTTTTCTTTGCAAAAATCTGAAGATGCTCTGAACTGATACAATTTGATTAAATGCAACTCATAGAAGAACATCATAAAATAATAACATTGTCGCCTGAATGAATACAATGATTTATGAATACAGTTTTACGATGATCTAATTTCAAAATTATGAAATGTATAAATTTGTCATATAGTGTATATGCATTTAATCGTGAATATTTAAAAAAAAGAAATTTATCATTGAAAATATATCATTTTGATGCCAAAAACGAGAAAGAAGGAGGAACACTACAAATGGAAACTCTGGAACCCAGTTTAACGTCTGACTATAATAACTCTACATCCCTATGTGTGCTCATATATCAGGATAAAAGAAGGAATAAAAGTTGGTTATCTTTTTTATTTCTCTTTATATCTTAAGACTGGACTGGCCTTGACTGATGCCCTGTTCTTCCTTCCATGTCTGATCTAGCCATCAGACTCTATGACTTTGCATATTCATTCGATTCATGCATCACTGTGCGCTCTGGATGGCTGAGTGTCTGAGTTCCTCTCGCTGGCAGAGCGGTCATATCCTATGCATTTAAGCATCTGTCTCCTCCATAATGCATGGCACAGTGTCTCAGCCCTGATCCCCGTGCCCACACTTGCACTCCGCACCTTCCTTATTCAGGCTTATTCCAACTTAATCAGGCTTACTCATGCCTTCCCTGCCTCATTCCACCTTTTTGTATCTATCTCTGATCTTGATAAGACAGACTCCAGTCCATTTTGCTCATCCAGGATTAGTGTGCAGCGCTCACTGTAATTCCGGCTTACGCTCTCTTTTTTTTCTGCCCGTTACTCATTCTGTTCATCCACCTCTGACTGCTTTTGTAGTCTCTGATTCAGCTCGGATTTTCAAAGAAAACAAGAAAGGGGGAACATTTGAATATCGGTGCAGCAAAACTGTCGGATTAATAGCCGTCTGTGGCATGTGTGTAATACCTAAAGCCCTTATCGCTTGAATAATTCTTTAATATTAGATGGATCTCAAATCCACTAATCTTCGGTTTCATAAAGCAGCTCTCCGAGTGGTGGCACACTGGTTAATTAGAGTTATGAATTTGAAATTGAATTACTCGGCGCAGTCTTTTTGCTCAGTAAATCAATCTCCTAGCGAAGGACCCAACCTGTGGTTTTGTGGCTTGGGTTAAACCCAGCCTCGTGAAAGCTAATGCGGTCCCTCTCTTGTTTATGTGTTGACAGTTAGGCCGAGTGGGGTGTCGTGTCTGAAAGAGTATGGTATTGATTTCGGTGCCCTTGTGCCTGATGCACTGTCTAGTGCTTTTGGGTATTTGAGAACTGTTTTTTTTTTTATGCATGTCTTCCATAGCATAGTAATGTAAGATTTATAGACTTAATTACAAACAGGTTACCGTCATGTTAACTGTCAATTAATTAATCAATTACCACTCTTCCATCATGCTTAGGTATGTTTAACCATTTAAAACGTATATAGGTTCGACATTTGTATTCCTGCTCTAATTCTATGTTAATTCTATGTTAAAAGTGTTGCACGGTATGTTAAGATATAGTTAAGTATCTGATTAAGCTTAAGTTAGAATTGTAAACCTAACTGACTGGACAAAGTTATAACAAGTCCAATTCATTCCATGACGATGAACATTTGACTAATCACTTTGAATCATCTGAATAAATAATCAATAAATTCATAATTAAATAATTTATATGATTTTTTAAAACCCTTTTCATTCCATTCTCTAGGCATACAAACAGAAAGTCCGATTTACCTTAGAAACACCGAGTGTATCAATTGTTTTGTATGAAACTCTTTTATATACAGTATAAGAAAAAAACATGGACCCTACAATAAAAGCCTCAGATTAATGAGAATTATTTAAAAAATTCTTGTGTCCATATTGAATGAACTAATACTCTACAGTAATGTATAAGAAGTGATAAAGGATGGACAAAAACATGTCTAAAACAAAGATAATATAACTGGGCTGATTATTCATTTATGTACAGTACTGTGCAAAAGTCTTAGGCGCCATATTATCTGTAGTACAAATTTTGTTATATAAAGTTTATTATGTCTGCATTATTATGTACAAGACCATTCCCTACAAAAAGATACACTAAAATTAATAATACTGAATAAATAACATTACAGGCATGCAAATATCTTCTGTAAAGGAAGCGACATATTACATGACAGACCAGCTTTCAGATGGGAAAAAAAAAAATAAATCGATAAATGGGTTTTGCATGAAAATAGAAAGAAGCAAGTGTGACGAAGTTACCAAAAGAAATCATAATCTCCAGCATGCTCAGTAAAACCTAACAGCTGTTTTATTTACAGTACTGTGCAAAAGTCTTGGGAACACCTAAACAAAAGCCATATGGAGTGATGCTTTTGAAAACATTTCTACATTAAAAGAAACTTCTATAAAAAACACTTTGTAATAACAAACAGTCAATATTTGGTGTGGAAACTCTTTACTTGAACATAAGCGGTCGTGTTCGATACAGATGTGTGCAGTATTCTAAGTAAAACAGCTGTTAGGTTTTACTGAGCATGCTGGAGAATATGAGTTCTTTTGGTAACTTCGTCACACTCGCTCCTTTCTATTTTCATGCAAAACCCATTTATCGATTTTTTTTTTTTTTTCCCATCTGAAAGCTGGTCTGTCATGTAATATGTCGCTTCCTTTACAGAAGATATTTGCATGCCTGTAATGTTATTTATTCATTATTATTAATTTTAATGTATCTTTTTGTAGGGAATGATATTGTACATAATCCCTTCTTTCTATTTCCAGGAGTCTACATTACTGATATTTTTTCCCCATCTGAAAACTGGTCTGTCATGTAATATGTCACGTTCTTTACAGGCATGCAAATATTCTTCTGTAATGTTATTTGTTCATTAATTGTAGTGTATCTCTGTAGGGAATGATCTTGTACATAATAATGCAGGCATAATAAACTTATATAACAAAATTTGTACTTCAAATAATATGACTTTTGCACAGTGCTGTATATACTGTATATATATTTTCTTGTATCATGTTAAATCTCATATATAACTCCATATATACTGTAACTCCAGACTCCTGTTGTGTCTCATTCCAGCACTGAGCCTGCGATCTTCTCTGCCTGTACTGGTTGTGTCGATTGACCACGGCCTGCTTCACATTTACCCTGTTACAGTAGCTGTGTCCTGGTTTCTCATTCTCTTATTCTCAGCCCTTCGTTTTCCTGTCGGATTATCCTGCACCGGCAGGTTTATCATCTGTCTGTCTTTATGATAATAGATAACCACACTATGCCTCATGGTGCTCGTGATTTGTTATTAAAATTGCCTCCTAAATGACAGCTCCTTCTTTTCTGGCTATAACTGATGACAAGAACACCGCCCATTCATTCACATATTAACCCTAGAACACATTTAATCTATATTTTTTAAACCATGTCAGGTTTCAAATGTGTTCAAATAAAACTATTAAATCACTTTCATTGCTACAAAGCGGCGTTATAGGAATCCAGCTCTACAGTGCAGTAGCTCTCCTGCTCTAAGGAGGCGACAATAGTGAGGAGCCAGACACAAAACAAACCTCAACCTCATCTGAGCCAGACAGGAATATGTTTTTGGATGAAAACATTGGATTGTTTTTTTTCTTTGATATACTGGATACATTATCAAATTAGTGTTGTTTTACTGTTAAACCTGGCAAATCTATCCAGTTTGTAATTATAGCAGCCAGGCACTGCACCGTGCACTAAAAAGCTTTGACTGGTTCCGAGTGGCATACGGCCTTTCCCAAGGGCTCTTCCTACAGTTTGACTCTGTGAATGCACTAATAGACTGCCTCCATTGTACAGTGTGAGCCAGGCTTAATCCGTCTAGGGAATATGTGGCACACGCCAACCCCCCTCCTGCGCTCCACCAAAACAGCCTGAACTAGAAAAGCCTGCCAGCATATCAGATATTTCTGATATCCCCCTTGTGAGACCACTGCTGGCCCTGGATTAATAATGAATAAAAATATGAGGCAGGGTAGATGTATTGATTTTAATCTATTCAGGCTTCTCCTTCATGTCTCTCATTTATTTTCGAACTCGTTTCAAAGAGGCTAGGTTGGCGTGGAGTCAAAGCTGGGGTGGTTGGTTGATGAGAACAAACTGCGGTATTCCCCTCTGCACCTGCCCTGCCACTCTCACTTCATCCATTCTCTCTCTCTCTCTCTTTCTCTTCCTCCTCTAATCTTTGCATCCCTTTCACATTCTCCATCAGGCATCTTTTCTTTCTCAATCTAACACTTAAAGGACTAATACAACACCTACATACATCTTTCGTATATATAAAAAAATAAATCGACTCTACAGTACCAGCATTGGTTAAAAGACTGAGATGACACATGATGTGCTTTGACACTTCTAGTACACTAGGAGTCAGTCTCAGCAGGGGAGCAGGAGCAGCGTTAGATATAAACAGCCTATTATGAAACCTAAAGAGCTTAGAGAGCCCACTGATGTCATTTGCAGTTGAGGCAAACTGCAGTTAGTATATTGCGGTAGAGAGGCATAATTATGTGCGGTAGCCAGGGTGAAATATTGGATATTCACTGTAGTTTGCAATCTGTAACTGAAGAAATTACCAAACTTGGTTATCTCTATACACCTTCCCCCTCTTCCGTAATTCACTTTAGAGCGTCTCCAAGACGCGTAAATGTACTTTAGTGAAAGAAGGCTTGTAGGTATAAAAGATGGATTTTTAAGAAAATACTAATTTGATGAATGGGGCGGCACGCTGGTGTAGTTGTTAGCACTGTCGCCTTGCACCTCCAGAGTCCGGGTTCGATCACCGGCCAGGCTCGATTCCCATCTCTGTGTGCATGGAGTTTGCATGTTCTCCCCGTGCTTGGTGGGTTTCCTCCCACAGTCCAAAGACATGTAGGTTAGGCTAATTGGTGTTCCCAAATTGCCCGTATTGTGTGAATGAGTGAGAGTATGTGTGTATCTGTGCCCTGTGATGAATTGGCACCCTGTCCATGGTGTACCCTGCCATGTGCCCTAAGTCTCCTGGGAAAGGCTCCAGGCCCCCCGTGACCCTGAATACAGGATTAAGCGATATAGATGATGAGTGAGTGAGTGAATGTTGAACAAGATCTACATTTATATCGCAAATTAGGTCTAACATAATTGCAAAATTTTGGCTGTTAATTAATAAGCATTATTGGAGTTAGTGTTAATTTAATTTAAAATGACGACTTAATGCCACCAAAGTTTTCCCGACAATGCTATAGAGGAACAATGTGATGGAGGACAGATAGATAGGTAGATATTTCAATTATAATTAACCTTTGGTTTTATATATACAGTGTGTGTGTATATATACACAGTATATATAAAGAGTATATTAAAAACTATTAAAATTATTAAAATTATTATTGTTTTTAATCTACTAAAACATCAAATGTTTAAGTAACTCTGGCTATTACAGTTGAACTTAATATTAACAAAACAATGCAGTTACAAAGCATTTGCACTGGAAAACTATGAATAAAATATGATTGTACAATGATCTGATTAAAGCAATAATATCGTCTCAAATACACTCATCCTCACTTCCTTTCAGAATCTGAAATTAGGGTAAAATATCCTGATCGTCTCTAACAATTCTTCTTCATGACACAGGCAGAGATGAAAATGCACATGAATGCTTATTCAAAGTATCTTCAAACTTCTATACTTCACCTCACACACAAGAGAAAATGAACAAGCAGATTAGAGGCCAGAACACAATTTCACACTGACAGTGAACAGAGCGTGCGCAAGACTGCGAAATTAGGCTCAATACTCCAGTTTATGTTATAAGCCTGGTGGAAATACATTACACCTGACATTAAACAAAATGAACTACAAGTACGTCAGACCGGCTGCTCGCTATTCACTCCTTTCTGTTGCATCTCTCCAAAAGATGCTTAAAGTTTTATGAGCAAAATTACATTAATTTCCCACGACACTGATCTACAAAAAGCTTTGACCGATTACTGTTATGGCTGAATATCAGAAGTTGCAACACAACAGCAAAACCTCATACAGCATTAAATCCTCAGAAAACGTGATAAAATCATATCCTGCCCTTCTTACAGTAACTAGTGCATTTAAAAGATTTTAATGTTGCATGCCTACTACTGAAGTCTTCTGTATTCTCTCTCGCTCGCGCTCTCCCACACACAAATTTAAATTACATTACATCAATATGATACATTATACATCGTGTCTGCTATAATGCAATGAAATATTACATTACATGAGAAAATATATTTGCTCATTTTAACAAACAATGTTGAGGGGCTGTAATCAATAGAACCACCGATGCCATTAATCAGCACATCTGCCACCGTGGCAGCATACGGAGAGAAACATATTAGTGAGCTTCTGCTTGGTGTTCATATCCAAAACTAACTGCAGGAGTGAGGAGATGATACGCTGTCCCCGAAATGGAAGCCAAAAACATTTGTGGTGTTAAAAATTTATCTGACGTTGCCATGCTGGAGATGAGAATACCAAAACTCTAGCAAACTTCTGCAAGCAAAGATTCAATAATAAGTAGTTATAAGTTTTTGATTAGTTTTAAGGCATTCTGGATAAACTTCTTATATACTGTTAATTCCTTTTTAATCATTTTTTCATTTAAAATTTTGGATTTTTGTACACATATTGACAATTTTTTTAAAAAGGTTTTTTTTTCTTACATAATTCTGACAATAATAATAACAGCCTTACCTACACTGAAAAATGGAAGTATACAGCAATTCTGGCATTAAAAGATGAATACAAGTTTAAATTCAAGTTCTACCGACAAATTCCAATGCATTGATTCTTTCAAACCAAGTTCTGCTTACTACTTAAATTTAAAATGTAATAATTAAAGTAGAGACATCATTAATATGACATTTGACCCTAAGGACTATGCTTGATTTTATACCCATATTTATTCTTAAACTACAGCTGTTCAATAACCGCGTTTGTTTCACTGACTGAAGTCTTGCAATCGATAAGTTTATACAACTTAGTTTTCTATATAGTTTATATATTTATATTTTCATAAATTAGACAGGTATATCACAGACAGGGAAAAAAAAATCCATTTCTATTCCAAATCTGATTTTTCATTTTGCAACCGCAGCAAAATGCAACGTGTTTTCCAGCTCAGTGTTTTCGTAACCTGGTTCTGCACTACACCTGACCTATACAGTACGTTTCTACGTACTGTCATTCTACGTACTTAAATACACTGTCCACACACGCCAATATGGATTACAGTAAATTAAACTACTATCAGGGAAGAAAAGAGAAATGCCTTGACGTGATAACTCGGTCATTCAGTACCGATCAGAGCCTCCAGAGGCTTGTACACTGAGCTCTATGCATGATATGTGCTTCCCTTCTCGCCCTGATGCATTCATTGCTCTGGAATAGGGTACATTTGGACTCGTCAGACCGCAAAAGCTTTTTCTGATTTCTACTGTCGATTAATTAAGATGCAAGTGTTTAAGTGATCTCCAGTCACAATCATTAATGATTTTTCTTATCACCTTTATTTTACAAATGTGACGATTCAGCAATATTGTTCCTTAGGTTTTTATTCGAATTATTTCCTTATTTTCATTATTTCTTTATATATATTTTGCCTGATGCGGGCCTTTCTTAAATGGTGACTTTGCTGGACAGGCAGTATATGTTCATGCTGGCAGTTGAATGGGTGATATGTTGAATATTGAATCAGGTCTATAACAGCAGGACAATTAAAGGCAGCCTGTACTCCATGAGCATGGCCTTGACTGATGCCCTAAACTATTTTTATAAACCATCAAGACGAGCAACACTCTGGGAATGTCAAGCAACCCTCTGTTCTATAGTAACCCTCCATTCGACAAAAAGGGAGGCATTTTGAGACAAGGTTCCTCATGAATCATTTTCAGTAACTGCATTACACTGGGAATGCTAGGAGTGAGCGCGAAACGTACACTCGATGAGACACCAGTCCATCACAGTTCACCATGCACACACACATTCACACACTTATTCACAACTAGGGTCAATTTAGCGTCACCAATCCACCTACTGGTACTGGTTGTGCGAAATAAACTACACTGAGGAAACCCAAAAGGACATGGGAAACACACGTAAAACCACACAAACAGTGACCCCAAATCAGAATAATAATAATAAATAAATAAATAATACAGTTTTCACCTAAGAAATACTTCCTGAAATACAACATTACCTGACAGACAGCAAAGCCAGCGTCACTATTCCATCCACATGTGCTACTGTTAATCCCGCTTCAATCTTCATCTTAATATTCCCAAGTGGTGGCCTTTGCCTTTAAACAACTTTTCCTTGCATGTACTGTAGCATAAGCACGGATTAATCCAGAAAAATCTACCTTGTGACATTTACCTGTTGCCTACAGCCAAACTTGTCTTAACTTCATCTGTTAAAGCTATAAGCTCACTTTCAGTGACATCACCTTCACGATGTTACCAAGTTAAAGGCCTCTTCCGACAGCAAAACATTCTCACTCTTCTTATTCCAAGTTGAAGAAAATCACCTTATCAATCGATTCAGCCGTTAGCTCTAAAGGTCATGTTTAGCTCGTGGTCATCACCATCATCGGCATCATCATCATCATCATCATCATGTCTCAGAAAGGAAAGTGTGCATTGTGGGTTGATCCCGGTGGGTAAGATAATGTGATCTCCAGCGCGGCTGGCTGAGCAGCGCACTCTGTGGAGATTAGGGCAGAATGTAGCCCGGGGCTGAGAAACACCATGTGGGACCCAGAGTATTGCAGCTGTCTAGACTTTGCAGCACTTGTAATCCTTAACCCCATCTGTGCGATGGCAGCGTTCGGTGGAGGAAGCCAACTCTACAGCAGAGTGGAAGGGTGAAATGCCTAAGGTGGCTGCTCCTTTTTTTTTTTTTTTTACAACCGTTTAAGCTTTTTTATGGATCGCAATAATTCGGACTAATTCTTGTATTGTACAGTGTTTGAATCGCAATACATTAGTCGGATTGATCTTCTAGCTGCTTGAAACTACAGTCAGGAAAAAGGTTTCTTGAGGAGAAGGTTTTTACTGTCATGAAGCTTGCGGAAAAAACAAAAGGATAACTACTGTATGGTCAGCTATACATACACTCACTCACTCATCATCTATACCRCTTAATCCTGTATTCAGGGTCACGGGGGTCTGGAGCCTAACCCAGGAGACTTAGGGCACATGGCAGGGTACATCCTGGACAGGGTGCCAATCCATCGCAGGGCGCAGACACACACTCACAAACTCATTCACACACTACGGCCAATTTGGGAACGCCAATTCACTTAACCTACATGTCTTTGGACTGTGGGAGGAAACCGGAGTACCCGGAGGAAACCCACCAAGCACGGGGAGAACATGCAAACTCCATGCACACAGAGACGGGATTCGAGCCTGGCCGGGGATCGAACCCCAACCCTGGAGGTGCAAGGCGACAGTGCTAACCACTACACCCCCGTGCCGCCACTATACATACACATGTTCAAAAATTCTATATATTATGTTGTCACTTCAATGAAAACGGGCAGATCAGAGTTCAGGTGACTTTTGGCCTACTTTGGACTCTCGCTGATGTCAGTCAGCACCGGCAGCACAGGGATTTTATAGCAGTGCTAGCAATAGCTGCTAAAGCAAATGGTCTAGCTTTCTTTCTTCTTCTGGACAACAACAAATGAAGATGGTTCTGGCCTCGACTGATGTTGACAGCTGTTTCTCTGAGCACTTGGCTACAGTCGCTCGATAGTTCAGGACTGGAATTCCCTGCAAGTCTACCTGAGCCTCCAATAACAACCTGGACTCCATATTAACATCAATTAATATCTGTTAACAACTGTAATGCTGAACTGCCTGCCATCTAACACACAGTATGAAAGCAGATCAATTCCTGCTTTCTGTTTCACCTAAATGAGGATGGGTTCCTCTCAAGGTTTCTTCCTATTGCCATCTCAGGGAGTTTTTCCTTGCCACCGTCGCCCTCGGCTTGCTCACCAGGGACAATCTGACCATTTTGATTCATACACATTCACATTTCATACAAACTTGAATAATTCTTTTGATTGTGTAAAGCTGCTTTGTGACGATGACAACTGTTAAGAGCGCTTTAGAAATAAAATTGAATTGAATTGAACTGAAGAAATACAGCCAACTAACTGAGTAACTGCTTCAGAGCAAAATCCCAATCACATCCATTGTTTGCGTGGTTACATACTGCAAATATGACTTATTTGTCATGGCAACGATGTATTGATGTGAAGAGTTTCAGAGGACAAGTGCATCCACATTAGAGTCATTACAAAGTAATTTGTAATTATGAATGTGAACTGTCATGAGATACAAATGCAGTCTGACCAAAAAACTAAGTAAACAAAGTATTAGTTGAGAGATCTTGAGAGTTGTGCTAACTGGCTTTTCTACCGCTGGGGTTTATCCGGTGCTTCCTTTTTAAATTAAAAAGTTTTCTTTTAAAAAATCTTGGGCTGGTGGCACGGTGGTATAGTGGTTAGCACTTGCACTTGGTCGCCTTGCACCTCCAGGGTCCGGGTTTGATTCCCGTCTCTGTGTGCATGGAGTTTGCATGTTCTCGCCGTGCTTGGTGGGTTTCCTCCAGGTCCTCAAGTTTCCTCCCACAGTCTAAAGACATGCATGTTAGGCTAATTGGCGTCCCCCAAATTGCCCGTAGTGTGTGTGCCCCGCAATGGATTAGCACCCCATCCAGGGTGTACCCTGCCTCGTTCCCTAGATCTCCTGGGATAGGCTTTAGGTCCTTGTGACCTTGTATATATGATAAAGCGGGATAGAGGATAAGTGAGCGAGTGACCTTCTTTTTTTTTTTTTTTGTTTTACAGAATCCAGATGTAGATATGAATCTGTGAAGCATTAAACAGACACAGATTCAGATAGAGACATTGTGGTACACCTCTATTCAGTAGATTGCATTTTAGAGAGCACCATATTGTCATGGTTGCACCATATTCAAACACAAAAAAAATCCATTTCCCAGGATCGTGAGCTTATCAACGAACTACTAACCCAGTTCCCATCCTTCCCAGAACAGTCACCTGGTCCGATTTAACTTTGTCGATATATAACCCATTCATTTACTGAATCGTGTCGAAGTCTCTCTCCACTAGCTGCATCAATGAGACTGCTTTGGTACTGACCCTGTCTGTTTCGTTTATTCAGTTCAGCCTGGTGTAGTTAAGCCTGTTTGAAAATTTGCCTGTCTGCCGACTTTAAATTCAGTTTGCCCTTTTAGTTTCGTCTGCTTCATTTAATAAACCCTTCACTTTCATTCAAACCTTGGCTGTGCCTACTGTAACACACCGCCGGGTAATACTGCATTAAACAAGCCACACACAAAAGTACATCCACAGTAATGTTTCAGAAAGCAATTCCAAGAGCTGGCTGAAAGCATGTACGTATACGGTATTAAACAAATGCAATTTCATCACTCAGTGATACATTACAGATTTAAATATGCAAAAACTGAAGGAGCTTAACTGGCATGGAGGCAGATGAGGAATAAAATAAGAACGGTGACTTCTGGTCTGTACGTGCATAAGTGTGTGTGTGAGTGTTTGCCTGAGTGTGCGATGTTGTTCATCAATATGCGTCAATAAAGAGAGAAGTCGAATATGGAGAGGTGGGCATCTGCTCTCTGGGGGTCCGTGGGCTGCGTTATTGTCGTGGTAATTGTGACTCATCGAGTGTTAGCGAGTGCTGTCTTTAGGTACGTCTTCAGGCGCATGAGACGAGACCACGCTGAGAGCAGTGGGACTGCTGGAGAGACAGGAAATGAGCAAGACTCAAGGAGACTGGTGGAAAATTGACAGACAGTGAATATACGGAGAGAAAGAGAGAAATGAGGAGAGGGACGGAGATGACCAATGCAGCCTTGTCAGCTCCCCAGGCAATAAAAAGCCCTTTAAAGAGACAGGTACACAGTTTCACCTTGGCCAATTAAGACGATGAGCACAACATCTCTACCTGAACTCTTTAGAAGCCTGGCTACAGCGCTCTACTGGGGGCATTTAAAGAGACAAGTGTGAGTATTTACTGCTCGAAGATGAAGCCGCAACATCGCTGTCTTTTGGCAAGATCTATTAAAGGACACTCTTGACATTTAAACATTTTTCCCTGACGTTTAAGTGCTTGTAGATAAGCTCTAAGGGCTGGAGAGAGAAACTCATTAACTCGGGAAACCTACGTAAGACTTGAACTAATGCTGACTTCTGCGAACGGAATAGCTGTGTCACACACTTTACTTCTGTAGTACTCCGGATACACTGATCTTTATTAGTCCCTTAAACTTTTTTTAAGTAACTCCAAGTTAAGGAATTTACGAAAATGCCACGACTTTGCTAAAACCTTTCAAGTACAATGTTAAACAGCAAGCCCTCTAAGTACATTATAATGTATACATAAATTGCTTCTTTAATAGCCTAATTTGCATACGCTTGGGTTAGAAAATGTAAGCCCTCTTGGTGGCAGACATGTTCCCTGGAAGTCCTCACTGAAGTGTACGTTTCCATTAAATAAGGTTCCAATTAGCTTGAGTTGTCTCTTCTACGAGTAACCTTTAAAACATCAACCCCATGGCCTTGGAGGACAGGAGAATTCCATAACGAGTGTGTGTATGTAAGTGTGTTCGTGTACGTGTGTGTATGTGTGTGTGTGTGTGTGTGTGTATTTAGTCTGGCATCTTCTGAAACATCTTCCCCTTGGCCACTGGGGAAAAAATACATATATACCATTTTAAAGCTTCACCCTGACACTAACTGAACCAAATTCTTCTTCAGCTTCTTAAAGACACAGGACACTTGTTTTATGTAATGTTTCCTGGTATGGTTCAGCGTAAGAGCTTTGAGTGTTATTTGCTGTTAAAGGTAGGATTAGTCATTTTAGTGGTGGCTAAGACTCTATTTTGTTATTTTGGCGATCTGAGGATGCGGGTTCGAACCATACTACCCATGTAGTGACGATGTCAAACTTGGATTGACAAATGGAACGGTTGTATCTGGAAGGACAACTGGCAAGCAGCTTGGATGGTCTGTTGTGGTGACCCCTTTACGGTAGCAGCCGAAAGCAAGTTTTGTAAAATTTGGTGAGTATAGGACTTCAAATAATCTGTTCAGATGAGAAATCTTTGTGGCATTTGTGGTGCCCCAAAGTGTTGACGTGGACCACCAACATCCCGCCAGGCAGACCAAGTAGTTTAATGTGTTGCCTGTTAGTGCAGAAAGCTCTATCTAGGAGGTAAAAAAGGCAGATATATAGATGTGGTTCGTCGTTCTTGGTGGTACACTGACATCACCCTGGATACCATGGCTCTTGATACATCACAGAAACTTGCTGTCTTGGTCACACATGCGCCAGCGAGATGCGGTTGGGGGAGGCGTTTTTTAGGGGAACAGGACTGGAACGGATATTGCAAGCCAGGACTTCTCGTCCAACATCAGTGCCTGACCTCACAAATGCTCTACACCAGGGGTCTCAAACTCAGTTCCTGGAGGGCCGCAGCCCTACAGAGTTTTGTTTCAACCATAATTTAAAACACCTGATCCAACTAAACAAGTCATTAAGGATTATTTGAAAACTACATGTTATGTATATTGGAGCAGGGTTGGAACAAAACTTTGTAGGGCTGCGGCCCTCCAGGAACTGAGTTTGAGACCCCTGCTCTACAGAATGAATGGGCAGGAATTCCCATAGAAACACTCTTGTGGACAGACTTCCAAGAAGAACTCCATATTGAGGTATGTCATTACAGGGGTTCCCAAATACTTTTTTTTCCATATAGTGTATCAGTGATCTCATTCTATATTATTCAAATACACAGAGACTTACAGTGTATGTTAGGTGCTCCAAGTGAACCCGTGTTATTGTTAAACCTTTTTTTTTTCTGTGAGGAGAGATTTGGCACTTTTTGCAGAGGCTCCAATATGAGTGCTTTGCAACTGTCATAGGTGCAACTTTAAATTTTAAATCTTTGCAGAGACAGAAGGAAAATGAGGCTGCTGAGGGAACACTTATAGATGCTAGAACAGAAGAGATAGCAGAAAAAAAATATCTTGGGTATTTCACTGACATTCCTCAACACGGAAAGTACAAACCAGTATAATGTCAATCTTTAATAAATAAATAAAAAACATTTTTGATGAACTGCTATATTGTGAAAGATTGAAAGCAGTTGAAATACCTTTATTCTAAAATAATTAGTTTTCTAACATAAATAGCTTTTATAACAGAACACCTGTCTTTGTCGGAACCACTGGAAAGCGTGAGGACGCACATGCAGGCAGACAACCAGGAACGTAAGTCCAAAATGGTAGTCAGATAAACAGGCCTGATCAACAAACAACGTGCACAAGACTTGGGTGAGAATTGGTAATCGGAAAAACAAACTAAATAGTACAAAAAGAAAAGTGACATCAGGAATAAATCATGAGTGTTTATACTTCCAGACGTCTCTGCGTGACAGAGTTCTATTTACACATAATTGAGATTGGCTGCAGGTGTACCTTGTTAGAAGTCAGGTGATCAGGTGCATGCTGGGAGTTTTAGTTTGCATCACACATTAGTCTGGATGGTTTCATCAGCTGCCACTTCGGAGAGTTTTATTTTATTTCTTGTATAATATTCTAGATTGGTCTCTTTTATCTAATAAATAATATGATAACAAAAAAAAAGGTCTTACCTAACAAGTAGAGCTTTAATTACAAAATTCCTACATGTGTGCGCAAACACACACACACACACACACACACACACACACACGTTCCACTGGTGAGGCCTTGGATTTAACCTGAGAATCAAATTAAGTTCGAGTATTACCTCTGATAACAGTACATATGAGATTAAATTTTCATTTTCTAAATCACTCTGCGTAATTGAAGAAGGAGAAGAAGCAATGAGCAGCGAGTATATGTTTTCTCTTTCAGTCTTCCACTTCCTCTCTATCGCACTTCATCCTCATCCTCATCTGCCCTTTTTATTTAACACTCTCTCTCTCCTGGGCTATTTCTCACCGTTTCTTAATAAGAGCTCATTGTGCACTATGCACCTTTGTTTCCTCCAGCTGCTCGATTGAAATCTCCAACTCTAATATGGCATCAATTTTTAATTAAAGGCCCCAGCTCTCACTCATAAACCTAAGTGCTGGCCAGTGTTTTTATTTCTCTCTCTCTCGCTCTCTCTTTCTCATCATACATTTAATCCTTTAATACCCTTCAATCATACCAATGTAATGTTTCTGAGCATTATAGAAAATGTTTAAAGCAAAGAGGTCTCAGCTCCATGCTAACAAGATATAAATGTTTACAGGTTTTTATGACTCTCTGAATTTATACACTTGAATCCTTTAAGTCATGTAGGTTGTGAGATGGTACAATGTTTACATACGTGCATAAATATATCACACACATAAATGGAAAGACCAAAGGTTTCTTCCCTTAGTGCATCCTGGTGCCATCTCAACTGCATAAGGCCAGCCACATAATGTAACAGAAAACAGGATTCACTGGACCAGGCCAATTTCTTTCATTGCTCCATGGTCCAGTTGTACTGTAGTGTGCCCATTGCAGGCACTTTTGATGGTGGATACAGATCAGCATGAGCTGCGATTAAGCAGCTCCATATGCGACAAACTGCGTGCACTATGTATTCTGACACCGTTCTATCAGAACCAGGACTGCATAAAAGCAGTTTGAGCTACAGTAGCTATTCTATTGCCTTCGCTTCCCATGTACTGTAGGCATCAATGAGTCTTGGCTTCCCATGACCCTTTCACTAGTTCACTGGTTTTCTTTCCCTGGACTACTTCTGGTACAGTACATCCTGACCTCTGCAGACTGCCATCACAATAGCCACCACAATTTGGCCATTGTCAAATCCTTATGCCTTCCCATCAACTTCATATCTTTTTAGTTTGAACCCAGTTGGCACTAAGGTTCATCTGGGCAAGTGTGATTACAACATTCACTATAAGACCATAAGGAGCCCCAACGTGAACTGATGCCTGGAAATATACAGTACAGTATAACCTCTTTTAAAATGAGGATGCTTATAACTGAGCTGGGGTTTATCCACTAGGGGTGTTCTCAGACTAAAATCCAATGCATGCTTTTGGGGCAGTGAGAACATTCTCCAACCTGATATTATGAGGAAGTCCTATGAATATGAACACTTTAGAGTAATGTGTTTGGACTTGGCGGCACGGTGGTGTAGTGGTTAGCACTGTCACCTTGGACCTCCAGGGTCCGGGTTCGATTCCCGTCTCTATGTGCATGGAGTTTGCATGTTCTCCCCGTGCTTAGTGGGTTTCCCCCAGGTATTTCAGTTTCCTCCCACAGTCCAAAGACATGTAGATTAGGTTAATTGGCGTTCCCAAATTGGCTGTAGTGTGTGAACGAGTGTGTGTGTGCCCTGCGATGGATTGGCACCCTGTCCATGGTGCACTAAGTCTCCTGGGATAGGCTCCAGGCTCCCCGTGACCCTGAATACAGGATTAAGCAGTAATGATGATGAGTTTTGGTATCTAAAAGCAAAATACTTCATGGGGCATTTTTACTCAGTGACAGACTTCTGTGGTGGTTCTGGTCAGGCTTTGTTTGTTGCATACACGCTGTGCTATATCATACTGTGAGGGCATAAAATCTACCCATTGACCACTGTGAGCAGGCAAAGAGTGATGCCAAATAAAGTCACTTTCTCAAGTTGGAACATATGGTCTGAAGGGTCATCTGAGTGACAGAGGCATGAGTTTACATCATCAGGGCGTGGCCAGAGGCCCAGGGTGATTGTCAGGCTTTGGCATGACCAGCTGTGTATCAGAAATGGAGGACAGTGAGGTGTGGTTCAAACTGCACACAGATTATGTACTCATTTTGATGAGTAGAGGACGGTCTTTATATTAAAACCATTTATGCACTTTACACATTTCATCTTTTTTCAGACTGGATATGCGGACGCTGTGATTGACAGTTTATTGAATACATGAGGGTGATTTCATACTGTGCGTGCTATGATTTTACGATGAATTATTCCCAACTGAAAGATGTGACAAAATTGGAGGGATGGGGGGGGTGATTCTCAATGAATAATTAACATCAACTTCATGAAGGTCACTAATGTCCAATAATCTACGGCCCTCCTGTCTTTACTGCCTCTCTGACGAAGACCAAACGCCCGTGCCCTACTCCTCACCATGAAGGAACGTCTTCAGTGAACTCACTTCTCATTTGTCATTCCGAGACTGACAGTGAGCCCTTAATGGATGATAATATAATTGTAATCCTAACACAGCCCTGTTGAATCCTGGAAATTGATTGATCAGAAGGTCTGTGGGCTACCAAACCTCTACAGCTCTGACCCGAGTGTCAATGGCAATTTGAATAATAGGTATATATTAATGCAATCATTCATTTCGGTAGTAACCACTCATTCACAAGAACGTACACGCTTTATAATCTGTATAAGGCTATTAATAAAACAATTAAAATGTGATCTTGTTTCACCAAGAAAAACATAATTTCCCCTGTACTGTATGTCTATTTAACATTTACACACTGTTGGGTGTCAGTACATTGTGACACTCATTTTTTCAGCCCTGATGAGAGTCTTGCCGTCAAAGGAATTTGCAAGGTCTGTTTTTGGCAGGCTGCATTCTTTTCCTCATTAAGAGAAATAAAAAAAAGAGGCTGCTTAGGGAATACCATTTTATAGCTGCTATAATGTAAATGATAACAGTAGCTAACTGGTGTTGCAGGTGTGCCATAACATTAAATGGGATTAACTTAAAAACATAATGTGTTATTCATTAATAGGTAAAAAAATATATATAATTACTCTGCTTATAAAATGATTTAAAACGTCAGGACATTCTGTTTATGAAATGCACATCACTACAGTATGTTGTTCATTATTTTTCTCCACCAGCAGGGTGTCTATATGCTCAGGTGCTGACTGGAATCAAATGAGATCAGGTTACGTAGCAGAGTTTTGCTTACATACATATGAATTTATTGGGAGAAATACACTAATTTATTCTAAGAGTTTGTTCGACCGCCATATAATGTGGTGGTTGATTTGTGTGTGAAAATGGTTCTGCATGCTTCCAAAACCACCCTGTCAGAGTTCAAGTCATGGAATATGCCTGTGCCATCTGAAAACCTGGTAGATTCAGTACATTCAGGTCGTCAGCTGACTTCATTTTATTGCCACATAACGTAGCTGAGCCTAGACCTGGCCAACTGAAGCAACACCAGATCATAACATCGCCACCAGAGGGCACTATGCATGATTGGTGCATCTTCATCATACCTTCATATTCATCATACTTCATCATGCATCTTCATGCGCTTCATGTGCAGGGTCCACAGTATCCTTCCAGGTTTGAATATATGTTGGACAGTCCTTAACCCCAGCTATTACTAGCTATTACAAACCTTCTTAGTGGTTTTTTTGCTTAATTATACACATCTGAGGTGGTGCCTTGTTTGGCCAGATAGTGTAGGTGCTCTTACTAATATTTCCCTTCATCTTTGCAACTTTGAATCATGTATTATGTAAAAAATTTGGAGCACTGGTGGCTCAGTGTTAGGATTCTCGTCTGCCATGAGGAAGTCCCGGGTTCAATTCCCAGCCAATGCCCAAACCCCAGCCACTGGGTGCAGTGCCGGTTCCAAGCCTGGATAAAATGGGAGGGTTGCCCCAGGAAGGGCATCCGGTGTAAAACTGTGGCGACCACTTGACGGTAGCAGCAGAAAGACTAACAACAACATGACAAATTGGCTTTCCTTAAACAGTTTTAAGTTCTCAGCATCCTAAATGGTTTCTAATTGGATCCCTCATAATAGCAACATGTCCTGTTGAACATACCAACTAAAGAATGTACAATGCATTTGTTAATTGTTTTATTTACTTCCTCAGCATAATGGATGCCTCCTTCACATCTACAACCTACAGTATACATCCACCTCTCAATCAAAAGAGCCGCCGACCTCATGAATATCATCAAATCATACAGCCTCTGAGCTCGTGTCCACCCAGTCCTACTTGTGAAGATTCTTCATAGAGCACAGTGTACAGTATATCAGACACAGAGAGAAAGAATGACTGACAGAAAGCCATGGGACTGCACGGTTTTTCAAGCTTCATTGAGAGCAGGAGAACAGTCCGTGTTCATTCACTACCACTATTCAGTGTGGAAGAAAAGGGATGTAATATGTGAGAGTAAATCTGGATGATCATGTAAAAAAAAAGAAGAAAGGCTGAGGCTGGAAAAAAAATAGAATCTCCATTAAGCCCTGAGTCAATACCGGTGCCCGTAAATCTAGCGTGAAAATGAATGAGAAGTTTTTATTAAAGCATGAAATAAACAAGCACTGCTAATAGAGTGAATTTATGACCTTCTTGTAAAGACCATAAAATGACCTATTAGTCAACAACACCCATCTTCCAAATCCTGACGGTCGAGGTGTAAAGGTGTAGGCACCTCTATAACTTGCTCTTGTGCCAAAAAATGGCAGATGGGCTTTGCAACACACCACCAAAGAAAACAGTTCTGATTCAACAAAAGCTCAGAAGAAGATTATAACACAAACCAGAGCCATATGCAAACCTTGGAACGCTTCTCATTAAATACACTAGCAGCACCACAGACCTTGCTACGGTATACTACAGATTATGGAGTAATTAGAATCCAAAGGGGAATCTGCAGGTAAAGATGCAACAGGTAATGCTGGCATTAGCAGTGTCTCAGGACTGCAGAGCTCACTCACTCACTCATTCATCTGTTATACCGCATTATCCTGTATTCAGGGTGGCGGGGGGCCCGGAGCCTATTCCAGGAGGCTTAGGGTGCAAGGCAGGGTACACCCTGGACAGGGTACCAATCCATCGCAGGGCACACACACACAATTTTTGGAATGCTAATTAGCCTAATCTGCAGGTCTTTGGACTGTGGGAGGAAACCGGAGTACCCGGAGGAAACCCACCAAGCACAGGGAGAACATGCAAACTCCATGCACACAGAGACGGTAATCAAGCCTGGCCAGAAATCGAGCCCGGGCCCTGGAGGTGCAAGGCAACAGTACTAACCACTACACCACTGCATTAAATAGACATTAAATATCAGGTAAATTTAACTGGCTGAATTAAAGTATATACAATATTTCCTTGGTTAAATATACACATTGAGATGTCTGAATTCTGGAATAAGCTGGAAATTAAAAACGGTGGGCCTCTGGCTATGTCCTGATTAAGTCAGTATGATTTTACCTGAATGATGTCAGAGTATTGCACAAAGAGATGAAAATTAACAAAAACAATCATCATTTTATCCATGCAGATGGTGGCTACTCTTTAAATAAATCAAACCTAACAAAGGTATCATGAAAAATACCTTGGCATCTATTTCATACCCAAAAGATCCTCAGACACTAAGAAAAAAATAAAAAATGCCGCCCTTCCCAGGATACCATCGATCTGACACTTCAGAACTGATTGTCTCTTGTTATTTATTAAAACCCTTAAAATCCCTTGAGCGCTATTACTACATTTTTTTAGCTCTCTATTTGAGGATGTCAATGAAATCCAGTGTTTTATTGCAAAGAGTGAATGTTGATTTGATTGACATCTTTAGTCCCATGGGAAACCCAAGACACCATTCTTGGCAGGCGCAGAGATGTATTGTTTCTCTGTCCTTGTATATGCGCTAAGAATGCGTCTGCTCTCTCTACGCCTTATATCTGGAGAGGAAATGTGATCAAACTGCTTTGCTCTTTTTGCAGGCTCATCTGCGGGCTATCAGGTATGCGTCTCCCTGTACAGACCCCGAAGGGAAATCCTTCTTGCGAGCTCTCTGCCTCTGGGATGTGGAGTGAGCAGGTCCTGAGCCAGGAGCTCTGGGGTCAGTGGGAGCATGTCTGTGCATAAATCAACACCATTTAACACTGTTCGCAGACAAAGTCGATGCCTTTCTAATGAAATCACTCACTTTCTTTCTGCTTCCAAGTTACTTTTTTCTCTCAGGGACAGGACTAGAACATGTGAAATAGTGGATCGTTTGAGTTATGGGACATGGCGGTGATGTCATCAGGGTATGGCTGGAGGTTGATGGCGACTTGTCTGTGTATGACATAGCTAGCTGTGGATTAGAAATACTCTGCAGATTATGTACTTATTTTAATGACTAGTGGGTGATCGTATGCTCATAAAATGACCGACGTGTCAGATGGCCAATGGTTAAGGGGACAGATTTGTTTGCAACTGAGGGGTTTTTGGATATGAATTAGATTTTTGAGTCTGTCGTTCAGACAAGTCATTTTTCATGACGCCCGTTCCAGGTCTGGGTTATTCAACGCACAAACATCTGCCACCATCTGGATAAAGATTTTTTTCCCCCCTTCCTTTTTTAAATCTCCATCTCATTGCGCATAACGGAGGCATGTGCTGACATCAACAGTGTGAGTGGAAGCTGTTGATGACAAATGAGCAGCTGTTGATGAGCAGCAGAAACGGTGGACAGTGGGTCGTGTACTTCCTTTATGACTTTTGGCTCATTTTACAGTATTACAGCAACAAACTTATTACACTGTAACAGCTTGTAGGTTTTTTTGTGTGTGTGGACGGAATTCTGAACAATTATCTAATATTGTCTAAGAACCAGAGGTGTGTAGTAACGAGTTACATGTACTTAAGTAACTTAAAATGTTTGTTTTTTTTTACCTCTATGAGTAGTTTTACTGCACATACTTTTTACTTTTCCTTGAGTACATTTGTGAAGAACAAAGACTACTCTTACTCCGCTACATTCAGCTACACTCGACCTGTTACTTTTCTAGCCAGTTATTCGACACTTTAGATATTCTTTTTGTTTGCCAGAGAAATGCAGCAGGTGGATCTACCACATGACTTATAGTAAAGTAAATTATAGTAAAGTGAGAACTCTGGTACACATGTTCTAATGTTATTTTCTGCTGAGTCATTGGCAGGGCAACTGAATATACAGTATATCTCACACAGGAAATAGTCGACACAGTTCAAACACACATATGTTACCTACAGTAGGGATTGTTTCAAAAGCTTTGTATTGTGAAAAAAGTGAAATTAGGAATTTTGTGTTTCTTATTCCTTAATTAGCTCTTTTGGAAAGATATTTAGTTCATTAATTTATTCATTAATTTTATGACATTTATTTCATTTATTTTATTATTTGGAAATGTCGCAATTTGTACTTTATTTTAGAATTTTGTCTGACTACATATTTAAAAAAAAAAAAAGAAAAAAAAAACATTTTTGTGCACATTATGATGAAAGAGTTACTCAGTACTTGAGTAGTCTTTTCACCAAATATATATTTTTTTACTTTTATTTGAGTAATATTTTGGGTGACTACTTTTTACTTCTACTTCAGTAATATTATTTTGAAGTACAGCTACTCTTACTGTACTTGAGTAAATATTTGGGCTACTCTACCACCTCTGCTAAGAACTTAATGGAAACTGTGTTTTTCTAGCCTCAGTCTGTATTCGCATCATAGAGATTTTCTTAAAACTGGCAAAACATGACAAATTAAAAGTACTAAATCTAAAATACCTTTGTGCACATCTGTCAATATAATTCCCTGTTTTTTTTTTTTTTAATAACCAGCCAATTAAAATATTCTCCAATTATGACCTCACAGAAGAAGAGCCCCTCCCCCCAGCTTGTTGCTCAGTTCTGCAGTTCTTTGAAGGGGTATCGCTTAGCAGTAGCTCATTTACATTGACACTGAAAGAGTGAGTTCAGAAGAGGAGCAAAGAGGGTTTAAGGTATAAAACATATATCTGTGATAATTTCAACGGACACACTTAGGTTAATTTGTTGAAGCAATGGTTAAACAGGGGACCTTTAAATATAAGTTTAACATTATTTTTGTATGATTATTAAGTTGCTCCACTTCCAACAGGTGGACGGCTGCAAAGTCTTAGAGCTACTGTAAGACAAGAAGACTGAGGTGAGGCTTTTTTTCCCTGAGGGTGTGAGAAGAATGAACTCAAAGAACACACTAACTTAAGTAACTTTGCACGTGAAATGACTGAGTGCAATTAGGGTCATATTTTCTAAAAATGCTGTGTGTTCATTTATTTTATTTAATAATAAAAAATAATGTATTATTATTTATTAATATATGCTTAGGTTTTACTGGCCAATGCATATTTTTTTTTTCCTTTAGAATGGAATTATTATTATTATTATTATTATTATTATTAGATGTTGGATGCTGGTTGTGGGAAATAATTTTCATTCTTTCATGTCTAACATGTTGATTGACAATAAACCTGATCCTAACCTGACGTTTAATAAAGTTTGAAAATTACATTAGTGTACAATTGAGAGGCAAAACCATTTCTTTCTCACTTTCAGTAACAAAGAATATTTTTATTTTCTTGACAATGTGTTTTAAGAGGATGCTCCTATCCCAAGCTCTTAGATCCTTTTATACAATATCATCATCTCTTTTCACATCAATGGCATCACTTTTATCATACTTGAAATAAAAAGGTGCGTTTGAAGATTTGAAGAGTGTCATGCAGCCAGCAGCTAGAGTGAACATATTCGTCCGTAAGTCCTTGTCCATGTATGAAGGACTAAGTATGATCTGATCTAGACAGACAGGACAAGACTGACTGACCTGGGATCTCAACGAATAGCTGAGTCACAGCACAGCTGCTCTAGGTGGTAGGACAGTGCAACCATGAGTATGACAATTAGATTGAGTTTTGAGTGTGCTATTTAGAAGCACTTGATCACTCTGACTGTTAAAATGTTTGTATAGTGGTCTGTGAGGAACGCGATACAAATTATGGATACTTTGAAAACCTAACATGGCGGGCCCTCGACCTTGATGAAACCAACCCTTTTCAATTGCCATAGTATTTATGGACTGCCTGGATACTCAAAATACTGAAAAACACTCACACAGACCCGCCCATCTTAACGGACCCTCCTATTTATTTAGAGAAATCAGACATTAAAATGAGATGCAACGTTTGTGTATGAATTTGAAGGAAAGAAAATACATACTGTAGGTCTTGACAGAGTGATGCACCTATAGTATTGTATATTAACTAAATGCTCATATCCTACAACAGAAGGTAATTTCTAGTCAAATATCCTCCTTGCACACTTAAAACTTAAGGTATTAAAATTCTAACTTTTTATTGCTAGGGAGGTTATTCTGTCAAGGACACATGTTTTAATTCTGAATCAAAATAATTTTTATTGGCCAAGTATTTTTGAAAAAAGAAAGAAAGAAATGTACCCACAGTGCTTATGAAACAAAACAACACATAAGAAAAAAGTTGACCCACTTGTACATTGGCTATAACTAGAAGATGTAAAGGACATATAGTGTAAGTGGACAAAATTTCACTACACATTTAATTAAATGTATTACATGTGTATCGTGTATTTTTTAAATATTTTAGTATTTTAATGTCCACAATTGGTCTGTATTAAGGTTTATTTAAGTACTGTACACTACATGCACCTTCCCAGGTAAAAGACGACAAGGACGTGTGCTGCTCTGTGCCATCATTTCCAAAAAGATGTTGAACTAACAATACAGTGCAATACAGAAATGTGCTGTAAGGAAAGATCTCATTTAGTCTCTCTCGCTCTCTTTTTCTCTCTCTCTCATCCGCCTCTTTGTTGTTTTCAGTCACACGCACACACCTACACAGCCTGGACAGATTTGTCCAATTTGGATAGCATGGTTAGTTTATTTTCACCCATTACTCTGAGCAGGTCAGCACCTGGCTCCAGTAACACTGCGTCTTGTAACCGAATTAATTTAATAAGGTGGTAATGAGAGCGATGCTACACTGGCAATGCCGCTATAAACAAATTTAATGCAATATAATTGGTAGCGATTTGTAATCGACTACTTGGTGCCCTTTACAGAAAACCTATTTACAGTGTTAAAAAGGGGACTGTAGTGTGATAAAGCCTTTTAATTGCCTCTTGCACTCTGTGAAACAAGAGGTACCAAACTTGTCTTTTTCTTGTTTCTGACCTGAAGCTTAATATTTTTTTTTTACAACTGAAAATATGAATAATATAGTGCACCTTTGAAATATGCAAGGTGTACAACTCGACCTTAAAAACTACAGATGCATCTTTAAAGCGTTATTCTACAAGATAATTAAAGTTACACAGCATACAGCTTCGAAGCAAAAAGAAAGGGTAGATTTATTTGTAGTGTGGTCGAACCAAGCTTTAAACAGTATGAATTTGTAAAAAAAAATTGGGATGATTTTATCTAAGGATTTTCCCTAACTGGTATTTGGGTAATATTATTCCTCGGGTTGAGTACTTTTTGTTGAAGTGGTTCTTTGCAATTAGTTTGCGTTTCAGGAAGTACAGTATGTTTTCACCAGGGAAGATGTGTGCTTTTAATAATTTTTTAAAAAGCTGTATGAGGAATCTTGAATTGTTTAAGAAATGTTTAATCATTATGATATTTATTACATTTTCAAACAAAAAAAAAGTATGCTCCATAGTACCACTTGAGCAACAAGCAAAGTACAGTTTGTCACCTTTGTTTCTGAGAGTGTGCACTGACTGATGACGTGCCCCATTCTAACGTTCTTAGAACTTTTTTTGTTGTTGATGTTTTGATTGTTTTGATCTCTTTGATGTTTTGAACTGTTTTTTTTTTTAATGTTTTGAGTCTATTGACTCGTTTAATCCTCCACCAAATCAGAGGTGTTTCATTAAAGGCTTGCGCATGTCTGTTAATCGTGGCGCTATAACACGTTGAAAAAAAATAAAAACATTAATTACTTATAATAATTTATCACTGTCTCGCGCGTAAGGAATTACCCAGCGCTCCGTGTTGAGTCGCGCGAGGGCGCGGAATATTGTTTCTTCCTCCAATTTAAATAACGCGGCAAATTAATGACCAGAAGCTGTGTAATAATTAGGCTAATTACATTATTAGTGTCTACGCCGATATTGCCTGGCTGATTATAAGCCTAGCTTAACGCGCGAAAGTGGCCGTGCTCCGTTTCCCTCGAGCGCTTAAACTCCTCCGTTAATGACGCACGTAGGTGTTTTGTAATTAAACTCGGCGAGATTTGTCATCTTTATTCTTTTTTTTTTTGCTCGGTTGCGCGCCAGCAGGGTCAATCCGTCTGCGTGTCGCCATTCAGCTGAAAAAAAGCTTTCTCTTGTGCGTAAATCGAATTAAAATCCAGGGTCACTTGTTTGTGTGTTTTTTTTTCCTCTGCAGGGTGAAAGTGGATTAAAACAGATTTCAGTCTTTTTTAGATGCTGCGCATATCTTTTTGTTTTTTTTTATCAGTAATGCTTGAATATTTTATGCGCCACTTTTTATGCGTGTGCATGTAACTAAGATTTCTAACGCTATTAAGTTTTATCTGTACTTAATCCGACTGCGAATGGTCAGGATTGATTTAATTTCGGAATTTCAGGCTGTAGGGAAATCCCATGCTGTCTTGGCTCAGCCACATTTCATGCACAGCGCGCGCCGCGCACCGGGTGGACACTTTTGGTCACCGGCGCATCTGCCGTCCTACCTGACTCACAAGGAGACCACATACATGCCACATTTAGCACTTCTCCTCATTCCCCACGTGTCCCCCCTCCCCCCTCCTTGCCCGTCCCCGCTCACCAGGCACGCCGTCCCGTTGAGGAGCAGCAAAACGAAGCTGTGCTCGGTGCGCATGGCTCCGGTGCGACGCACCCTGCTTCTCCCGACTCCAACAAACAGCTCTCCGCTCAGGACGCCGATCCTTCACCAGCGTATCCCGCACAGCCCAGACGTGCTCCCATGTCCCACACAACACTCTCGAGCGCAACTTTGTCACTGCGCGTCCGGACCTGGCGCACGGACTCCCCGCTACTCGGCAGCGCCACCGGGGCGCATGACGACATGCCGAGTGAGACACCTTAGCATCATCTCCGTGAAACGCGCGCGGGACCAGGACCAGGATCAGCCTGCAGTTTTACTCCGCTCAGAGGTGACGAATTCAGGAAGTTAAGGGCGTCTTCCTCATCCTCATCCACGGTAGGGATCCAGACGGGCGCGAGACGGACCGGAGCGCAGGGAAACTCCTCTCACACCGCGGCGCGCACTCTGTCAGTAAACGCGCGTACAAGAAGCGGCGCCGTTTTAAACCCTATCCCCCCTCCCCTTCCCCAAGCCCGTCACACACACACACACACACACACACACACACACCTGTATTTGCCTTACTATCCTTGTAAGGACCTTCCACTAATTCCATAATTATTAATACTCATAATTAATACTAAACCCACCCCTTACTATACAAAAGTCTTGAACCACACCTTATTTCGTCATGCAAATAGAACTAGATTAAATTCACACACACACAAAAAAAATTCGTGCCCAAAGGTTCAGTTCCTCATTTCCCCTCTCGTCTGTTCCAACCACTCATCATTCAGCATCACCAGTATACTAATCACCTGCCATCATCTGCACCTGTTCCTCACTGCTTCATTCCTTAATTTAGATCCATTTTATGTGCAAATGAATCATAACACACTGTGTGGCCAAACAAACAAAACTCATTCCTATCAACCTGGTCAGGTACTGGGACAGGAGTGGAAAGAAAAGACAAAAATGTGCAAGAAGAGTCATTCAGGAAGCATTAAATAATTTTTCCTCAAGAGTATTTAAAAAAAAAAAAAAAAAAGAAGACAAGAAAGTTTTGAAAGCCGAATATGAAATGTTGCCGGATCAAAACTTTTGCACAATACTGTTTCTTTAATCTTGACCTTAATCTCAGCAAAGCAAATATACCTAGTCTCATGGAGACACTCATGGAGACACATAACCTGTTCCTGGCTCTATAGTTTTTTGTATACTTTCTAGGGATCATACGCTCAAGTCTTTGTATAAACACTGGCATAAAGTGACTGATTTTACTCATTATATATTCATTGAACCTTACAGTAAATGATCCTGACTTTCTAAACTGTACACATGGTAAAGGCTCACATTATGCTCTCTATAATAAGATCATATGAAATGATAACACTAAGGATCACCATTAAATATGCAGAACAAAGGATTGACATTGCTTAACTCAAATGCATTTAATTTTAGTTTCACCAGTTTCTATCCCAATAATGGCATGCACTAATTAATGTGACTTCAGGGGAGTCAGGCGGCTAAGGCTCTAAGGTTGTTGGTTTGGGGATCTGAGGATCTCGGTGTGAGCTCCACTGAGTGATGTGAGTACCAGCACTGGAACGATTTAATGTGGAACATTTTAGGAGCATTTACTCTAGACAACCTTATTTTAGTTATTAACACACTACATCATGCAATTTATTGGTTAATATCTCATTAGATATTCTTCACTATTTGTTCATTAGTCTGACACTTTCTTCAAAGGAAACCTTGGATGAAAGTAGCTCGTCATTCATCATTAGGCCACCAGTTTCAAGATATGTTTTATGGAAGCCCCCCCCAAAAAAACGGTGCACTACGAAGTTCCTGGTGATTTGTTGTTTCTTTTTTGCAGTGATGTGGCATTAATTCTTGGTGCTTTAGCCAATTTATGACACGCCAGCTTCTGATGATTCCTTCTCTCTCAATCATAATGTAGACCAGGCTTTTTTCTACAGGATCTATTTAAATAATATCACACAAGCAAGATTTGTCTGTTGCACCCTGCGGGCTGAAGCAGCAACTAATCACAGCCATGGTGATATTCAGTTGACACAATTGCAAGTAATATTGCTTTTATACAACAGTCCTTAAAACAGGAAATACAGTGCTAATCTTGTATACTTGAAAGTGTTACCTGAGTAAAAGTACAAGTATCGTACAAGAAAATAACTTAGTAAAAGTTAAAGTCACCTTTAAAATATCACTCGTGTAAAAGGGTCAAAGTATCTGATATTTACTGAAGTTAAGTATCAAAATAAATTTTCTAATGTTAAATATACTTAAGCATTAAAAGTAAAAGAATAAGAAAGCAGACGTTAAATAGCACACGTTAGCCTGACCATCACATCAGCCAGACTTCTGAAAATAACAATCGAACTAACATTAAATAGCATTAACGCTGTGCATGATGGCACTATGCACGACTATGCACGACTATGCACTTCCTTTCCTTTATCCTGATGCACCCATCACTCTGGAGTCGTGTCAATCTGGATTCATCAGACCACATGACTTTTTTCTCTTGCTCCAGGTCCAGTCTGTGTTCCCTATCAAATTGAAGTGGTTTTATTATGGCTGCTCAGCTGTTTTGCACTTTGCATATGGAAATTTTCATTATTCATCATAGCTGTAATTGCTATTGTTCGATCCAGAAGAAACTACAGTCGCTTTATCGCTCATCAACTAGCTAGCGCGCATTGATTGGAACTGTACATTCCCGTTTGTGCTACTTCTGGTGAAATTCTTCATTCTTCCTCTTCGTTTTGATCAACTTTTATATTTTAAGCAAAAATGATATTCCTGCTAAGTATCAGTTTGCATATCCTATTATGATGTGACAAACATTAGTATAGTAACCATTTCTGAATAAGAATTGGAACTTTAGGTGGTGAACACAGACAAGCTCGCACACAATGAAATGCTCTGATAAAAGGTACAGGACACTTTTGGAACACCACTCAACCAAACAAAACCAAACAAAAAGAAAAAAAAATCAAAGAACCAGAATTTACTTTTGTGTTGTATTAGTATTAACAGTGCAGGTGAAAAAAAAAAAAAAAAACGGCATGCTTTTGGCTTGTGCATTATGGCACTGCACTTTTTAGCTAGTGTTAATTTTTAGAACATCATTGCTAATATGCATCACATACTGTAGACACCTGATTAAAACATATTTGCATGTTGAAATGTCAGCCTTTGGAGCTGCCAAGCATCACATGAGTAAATAGTGTTAGAGCTCTTCACTGGGGGATTGACTGACATATGGATAGCAAGAAAACTACCTACCTGTATTGGACTACAAGCTAGCACCATAACAATGGTGGGGGAAAAAAGACACAATATTTATAACATTGTAAGTTTCCATAAGCAATCTCTTAAGATGAATATTTATAAACATAGTGATTTGTTGTTTCCGCTGCTCGTATAATTAGATTGTTGCTGGCAATTTAATATAATACCACAGGGTGAGCACAAAAATGCAAGCTTCCTTTTTCTTTTTTTTCCTCCTCCTGAAATAATATGAAGGCTGTAATAAAGTTGAACAATTTAGTCTTTTAGAGAATTGCTCTTGTTTAAAAACCAAACACTTTTATCCATCTTCCATTTATTGCCTTGTATGCGTTGTACATTATAAATTGTGATGTAAAAGGTCACAACCAAAGCATCATCATTTATGTCCGATACAGAGAACACACCATGCCATAACGTGTACTTTCCAGTACATCTGTAAAAAATGTAATGTGGTTACGCCAGTACAATCTAATCTAACTAACTACAGTAACAAACCTAGTTAATATTTGAAGAGAAAATCATCCTAGCTACATATATAGTTACTTTATGGTTGAGTATTATATGAGTGACTTTTACCAATACCCAATTTTTTGAGTTAAAGATATCTTCCCATAACATATATACTGTATTTGGTCTTATTTTACAAGAAATGCATATCATTCAGGAATCTGTGTATTGGACAGCTATATGAAACAACATCAATAGTTGTCTCTGGGTAAAAAAAAAAAGTCTTAAAGTTTTATTGGTCTTATTAACTTCAGATAAACATCTTTTTGAAGCTTGTCGTTCCTGTCTCTTTCCCAACTGGCACAATTTCAACCCATTCCTCCCTGGCAAGATCCACACGTTCTATACAATAGTACACTGACACTGTAGTATATCAGGTGGAGTGTTTCTGAGGGTTGTAAAGACTTTAGTGTTTTGTCTAGGTTAGACGACATGAAAAAGAAAAAGAAAAATCTGTTCTCATTGCCAAGGTAGAAAACTGATGTTGTTGAAGGGTGAAGAATGATTAACACATTAAAAAGTATACCATATCCTCTAAAATGTACACCTTTCCATCCGTCCATTTTCTATACCGCTCATTCTGGGTAGACGGCCACCACGCATTACTCACACATCCAATGATACACTATGGACAATTTGGAAATGCCAGTCAGACCACATATTTGGATTGTTTGAGGAACCCGAAGTACCCAGAGGAAACTCACCACCCATGGAGACGACATTCAAACTCCATACACAAAGTCCAGAGGCAAGATTTGAATCCCCGTCCATGCAGGTGCGAGGTGGCGAGCTGGCAGTGCTGAGAATAAACCGCTACCTAAATTATATCCAATCAGCGATCAGACCTTTCCAATGACGGCCATATTGGAGCTGAAACCCTGTGCAGAGACAGAGAACGCACCAGCTACTGCAAGTAATTGTACACTTGTAAAGATCCACAAGGTGACCTGTGTGATACACGTGCCACTAACAGGCTAATTAGTGTAGCTACACTTGAGATTCCACTTTTTGCAGTGTATTGATTTGAAAAGTAACTGTAGGCTCACGCCTCATACCAGTGGAGTCACATGCCATGAGACTAATTTAAATATCATGTTGTTAATATCTGAGTGAAGCAGAGGCACACAGGCTGATTACCGTGCATTTGTTATGCGCCACACTCATTTGTTTATGCGCGCACCATGGCATCCGAGCACACAGGGGAATCCTGGCGAAGAAAAAAGAAAAAAATATTTATTGCAATGCTAATTTCTTTTGCTTAATTGAGAACAAGACAATTTGTGTGTGTGTGTGTATGTGTGTGTGTGTGTGTGTGTGTGTGTGTGTGTTCAGTTGGCCATCATAGCATTTTATTGGGTCTAAAATAAGCTAGCAGTCATCAGACAGAAAGCTAGAGAGAGGCAAAGTGTGACGTGTGTGTGTGTGTGTGTGTGTGTGTGTGTGCGTGCAGCCACCAGGAGGACTAGGCCCAGTCAGACAATGCACTTTCATCAGCGTTTAG
>QMIH01001369.1:202196-238468 GCA_003987875.1 Clarias batrachus | reverse complement strand
ATATATATATAAAGTAAAAAAAATAAGTTAAAGTATTATAAAATTTATTATAAAATAAGATAACATTTAAAACTGATGAAATCACTTTTTTAGACCGTACCATTTAAGATTACTATGTGTCACACTGCATGAGATGATCCCAATAAAACTGTGGCGGGATTCTATAATGGACTGTGCAATTACGTTCTATCTCTCTCTCTCTCTCTTTATATATCTCTATATATATATAAAATAAAGAATCTTTCACGCTGGACCAGTGAGTAATAACATGAGTGTGCTTATATTATGCAGAAATTGCCTTAAATACAACAGATACAAACCCTTTGTACTGTATTACCAAAATAATGTCTAATTAAAAAAAAAAAGTGTTTGAGATGCTTCATAACTGGGTAAGGACAACATAATATTCCAATTTTGCCAAGTGAGCTTGAAAAAAAAAAGGTCCAGGCCACCTGAGCAGTATAGATAACAGATGGATGTTCAATTATACTGTATGCCTATTGGAATAAGAACAACAATGACGCACAAATACCATTAGCACTGTATGATATGATGGGTGACTTTGTTCTTTTTTTTTTAATGAAAAATTTTTTAATTCATATAATTGATTTAACTCTTGGCATCTAGTTATATATTACTTCAATCCAACTTCAATACTTTTAATGATTTTCTCTTCAAGGCATTTGAAGTACTATGTAGATCGATGTGTGTTTTAAATGAAATACAACCAAAATTAATCAAACCTTTCTTAAAAATGATTAAACTCTCATTTAGCATTGCCTAAATAATTGCATCTTATGAAAACTTACAGTATCTCCAAGCTCCTGGACCAAATAGTAGGAGTTCTTTTTTTTCTTTTTTTCTTTTACCGTATCACTGGCATATGGAAGCACAAGATACGAAAGAATATCAAGCTTTTTTTAATATTGTATTAAAGGCAATTTGCAAAGGCAGTCAGTTGTGAATGTGTGAAATGGCCCTTTTCAATATAAACTTTCCTCTCAAGCTTTTTCTCTCAATTTATCTCAGAGATTGTTTTTTTTTTTTCTTCCCTTGCTGGTGTTGTATCTGGTTTGCTCACCAGAGATCTATATCTACATCTGCATTTCTAAAGCTGCTTTATGCCAATATTGATAGTTAAACGTGCTATGTAAATAAAGCTGAATTGAAGTGGACATCTCAGTTGACAAGACAGAAACTGTCTGGGTGTGAAAGAAGGTTGGGGATATCTAAGCATGAAGGTGTCTGGGTTGAGCTCTAGGTCACTGAATCCTCCGGGACCCCCACGTTTACAACACCGAGGGTGTCCGATGCACCGCCCGAGAGATCTTTATTAAACTCCGCTAAGGCGTGCTTCATGTTTCAGCGGGGTTAAACTCCAGCATGGGTTGCAATGTGTCAAGGAGAAGCTGGAGAGTGAAAAACAAAACCAGCTTTGCACTTTGCTCCCTCACTCCAGGAAGTGTTTAGGATGTCCAAGCTCGATGGCAGGGGTTCCTGACCGAATTCTTTGTGGTCATAAAAAGAGAAGATGAGTGCAATTATGAAGTTCCTCAATTGATCATTGGTTCGCTGATTCATATAAATGGCTCTGACGCACTCGATTTGTATGACTTTGAGTTTGACAGCTCTGGGCACAAAGGTCGCATGACCAAGCAGCTGAAGGTAATTTATTTGACTCGGGTGGTGAGGACAAGCAAACAGAACGGAGTGTGGAAGTGCGTGGAAGAGGGGAATGAATGAGAGACAGGAGGACATTAAAGAGAGACAGCTGCAGTGACAGGGATGAAAGATTGCGGTTATGTAACATAAATGCATGAAATGAAAAAGCCAGTTTTCAATGTCCGACTGAGAAGGATAAAGAAAAATGAGGTTGAAGATGATTAAAAGAGATATGTGTCTGAGAACCCACCGTCTGTTCTCTGTAACTGATCATCCTTCCTCTCAGCATGCTGCGGTGATAGTAAAGGTTGCACACCAACGTTAAACTATGCAAGTGCGGTTCGGTGAAATATTTTTCACCAAGAAGTGAAAAATTCACATGGAAAGACTTCTTGTGTTACATAGTATTACGTATCATATCGGATGATTTCAACACTTCAGAATGTACATGCATGCATACGCGTTTGAAGTGGGGATGTTTGGATCCAGCGGCACGCCTCACACCCACACCCCGCCTCGCGCACCCCTGCGGCAACGCTCCCCATACACTTCTCTTTACTGCACAGATTTCTTCCCATAAATGATTTAGGATTACATTTTTCCGACTTTCATATTCATATAGGCCTATCCTTACAAAATAAATAACATTATTAGGGATGTGGCAGGGGGATATCCTTTAACAGCACCACAAACTCGTGTGAAATATCCAGCAGTTCTACTACTGACAAAATATCTTCAAAGGCACCAGGCTGGGTTTTTTAGATCTTTTTGCATTTCTTCAATCTCTGATCCAAAAAAAAAAGTCAAATGTTGCCAAGTTGTTAAGTCGTAAAATCCCCCTAATTCATTTGCTCGCTCGACAGTTGTTGAATGTAATATTCCTAAATCGTGTAAGTGAGCCTGATTAGGGTTGTGCCAGGATATCCGAACTCATAGAATGCCTTGCTCCTTCCAATCAGAAATGATCAAAATAAAAAAATTTAATAAAAATGTTTAAATTCAAAATCAATAAAAATTTTATTTGTCACATACACAGTCATATGCAGTGAAATGCTTAATCGACCACCTGGGACTTTAAAAATAAAAAGATTTATTAATAGGAAATTAATATGGAATGAAATGAGAAATAAAAAATCTAGAAAAAAAATGCTAAAATAAGAAAAATGTATCTATATGTAAGAAAAACCTATATGCACAAATATAGAAAAATATAGAACCTTTAGTACGGCGGAGGGTGGGGGGTGCAAATATGCATTAAATACATCTAATATATATATTAATATAGCAATAAGAAAGTGTCTTATGTGCAGTGAGCAAATATATATATATATATATATTTTCTTTTTCAAATATGATTAATTACAATACGATTTATTTTTTATTTATGTATTTTTATTGCATTTATTAGCCTGAGGAGTTGTTTGTAGAACCTGTGTGTGTGTGTGTGTGCTGTTTGCTTCATTCTCCCCTTTTAATTTGCCAAATGTCTTTAATTTTAGCTCATCTTGTACTCCTAGGGATGCATTCTGTTAGGTCCTGTACTCCTCTCTTCTTTCTCTCTTTGGGGGGGGGGGGGGATTAACCTTCAACATCCTTTGGCGGCTTCAAACACAAATATTTGCCCTTGAGTAACACTTACAACTCCAAGCCAGTCTAATTTAATACAGCAGTGCTTGCTGGGCGTCTGTCCGTCTTTTTTCTCCTTCTCTATCTTTCTTTAACATCTTTATCCATAAACATAACTAAATCAAGATGCCCAAGATAAAATAAGCATCAAGTTTTGATGTACGTCTTTATTTAAGCATAGCATTAATGGAAGTCAAAAACCAAGCAAATACTGATAATGAATATCAGCCTAATGCTTTTTAATCAACTTCCACCTAAATCTGGTCGTAAATTGTATGACACCAACAGTACTAACATGTCAAGCCAGCATCGATCAGCCAGAGAGTGTCGAAAGTCATCCTTAAAACTCAATGTTTTGGGTGTTTCATTAAAGAAATGTTTCAATATTGTTAATTCAATGTAAAAGTAATAAGGTGGTTAGTGCTGTCGCCTTGCATCTCCAGGGTCTGGGTCCGATTCCCGTCTCTGTGTGCATGGAGTTTTCATGTTCTACCCATGCTTATCCTCCGCAGCAAAGGTGACTATTGGTCTACCTTTCCTGGGGCGGTCCGCATGTGAGCCAGTTTCTTTGTGGTTTTTGTGACTGCACTTGGGGACACTTTCGAAGTTTTCCCAATTTTTCGGACTGACTGGCCTTCATTTCTTAAAGTAATGATGGCCACTCGTTTTTCTTTACTTAACTGCTTTTTTCTTGCCATAGTACAACTTCATACTCTTTGAATGAGAAGGTGTGTCCAAACTTTTGGTCAGTACTGTATGTGTGTGTGCGCTGTGATGGATTGGCACCCCATCCAGGGTGTACCCCCGCCTCGTCCCCTAAGGCTCCTGGGATAGGCTGCAGGCCTCTGCGACCCTGAATACAGGATAACGCGGGATAGTTTTGATTCCTGCCTTTGGTTGTGTGCGAGTTTGCATGTCCTCCCCATGCATTATGTGTTTCCTCTGGGTACTCCTAGCCCAAAGACATGTAGAGTAGGCTGATTGGCCTATCCAAATTACCTATAGAGTACGTGTGTTTGTGTGTTGTGCTTTGTGATGGATTGGCACCTCATCCTGGGTGTACCTCACCTCGTGCCCCAAGTATCCTTGGATAGGCTCCAGGCCTCCTGCGAGACAGGATAAGCGGTATAGACAGAGAGAGTGTGTAAGTAATCGAATATAGGTGCAACCTTCTTGACTTAACTGACTTTTTGTGGTTTGTTTTGTTAGTTTTTCTTTAAGCCCAGGCTAAAGTGTCATTAATCATTGTCTAATTTAGCTTAATGTCTTAATTGCCCTCAGGTTTCCTTTCCATGTTTTCTTTTCTCACCTTTGAGCTCTTCTAAAAAAACTCCTACTTCAACTAAAATGTAACAAGTCCAGATAAAATACATTGCTTACAAAGCTCATGATAAGAACAAACAAATGTGTAATATTTAAAAATTAATTATAAGTCTATAATTAGATATGCAATTCTATAATTAGTAAAAAAAAAAAAAAAAAAGTGTTTTTTTTTTTTTTGGTCTTGTAATGGCACGTCACGTTTTTTAAATTAGCACCATGGTGTGTGAGACGTGTCTGTTTTGAGTTTGATACACATACGTACATCTGTTTAAACATTCCCTTTTCGCCCTCAACTTTTTTTTTTTTTGTAAGCATGCCATGTCTTCAGTTTACTAATCAGACAGGAAACCGTACAGTAAATAAAATGAAAAGTCTATAAAAGGCTGTTAAATCTCTCCCCTTTCTGATTTAATGCCTCCAGCCCTGTAGCTAGTTTCTGATCCAATGAGCTCCTACGTTCAGTTTAATTATTTATATAAATGCATGTGATTGGATAAACTGTAACAGAGATACACTCTGTTGCAGAAGCTGAGATGGTTCTTGTTTAGAGCTCTAAATGTTGACCAATTTCTTTTTTTTTCATCTATGTTTATTGGTTGCTTTACACTACTTTTTTTCCCCCCCCAAGTTACAGTAAATCTGCTGAAATACTTCACTGGATCCAACAGTTTACCACCCAAGCCTTAGATCTTTCGCTTTATAACATCTGTGACATTTACAGAGATTAGATGTTGGTTGGCCTCTTTAAGCTGGTATTTACTCCTTACAATCTTCTTCAAGGTTTTCAGTTACATTGTTTCGCATATTTATTATTTTTCTTCTAGGATGTCAGAAAACATTTTTTTTCCTCCATCGTGTTCCTCATTTCTTACTCTGTGTGGCAAACAACAAGTAAAAAAAATAAAGAATAAAGAAAGAAAATAATGAATAACTGTATTGAAACTAACCAGGCTTTCATGATTGAATAGAAATGAGTGGCTTGTCATCTAAAGGAAACCCTGTAAGGATTCAGCTGATTGCCCGATTGGTGTGGTGACAGATCCGTGACAGCCGTACGGGAAGCGGAGGTCTGGCCTGCTCAGCGCGATTACAGAAATCTTCATTCATCTTAAATCCATAAACAAGAGTGTTGTCTCACTGTATGCCGTATAGCTGTTATATGGCCATGCCCCAAGATTTATATCAATTAGCAGTGGTTTTTACTGTGCCTTTACAATATAAATGATAACAATGATAACCTAGCCACCAATGACATGCGGAAAACTTGACTGATCATGCCAGGGTGGTGAAGGTCTCATTCTTCAGCACATACAGCAGCTCGGTCTGAGTGTGATGACAATATTAGCCTCTAATCAGTGCATATGCTGGAGAACATTCAAACACCCGAACGTTATTTACACAATTAGGGCACCCTTTCTCATGTTCCTGATAGAGCTCTGCTGGACGATCCATCTTCCTGAGTGATTCTTGCTTTCAGGTTTGACTTTAAGTTCATCCACCTGGACTGTGAACCAAAACTGCTGTCCTCACGGATGACGAGGTCCAGCCATTCTCACCAGCTTTTTCCCGACACTGATGGATGGATGGATGGGATTGAGTTTATGTTGCGTTTCCAGCTCCACTCATGTTACACTAAACAGGTAATATTGGAGCATATTAATGGTGTCTAAACATTTCTAGTGGGGTCAGATGAAAGGAACCAAATATGCAGTCACAGGCCATGGACTTTCTTTAATAACATAACCAAACAAATAAGAGGTCTAGCTGATTACCACCACTAACCCTGCAGTTGTGAACTCACTGAATATGTGTTTTACATGGTTTATGCACTTGCTGCTGAACGTTTGACTACATTTTGTTAAGACAAATTAAGTTTATTTTCATTCACCATTTAAATCATTATAATGAGCAAAGTAATGCTGGACTGAAGAACTGCTGGCAAGTGAGATGTGAGTCTTGTTGTGAAGATTTAAAATCCAATGCAAAGGTAATTTTTGGTCAACTCTTGTTTAGCATAAGATTTGGCTTGCCAAATTGGTACGATAGGACTGATAATTGCAAAATTACATTAGTTTATGAATCTATGATTTCACATTTTTCAAAGAAATTGAAGATGTCTGACAATAACACTTGCATACTATCCCATAGCAAAGAAACTCCAAGGTGAGATCTCATGTTAATCTTTTCTTTGTCTTGTAGACAAAAATGAGACATCTTTGAGACTTGAATGAGCTTCTCCTTTAAATGCAGTTTTTTTTCTCATCTATATCTCAGATTTCTCAAATGTTTCTTAAGTATGATTTGGGTTGAGTCTCAGTTATGTCTCTTTGTTTCTCCTAAGTCAACTTTAGGAGAAATAGAAAAGACAAAGATAAGCTTTAAATGAGAAAGCTCAATTCAGTCTCATGAGACAAGAAAAAGCTCATTCTGAGCAATGCTGGCCATGATAGAAATGCACCACAACACTTGGGGTTGGGTGACCCACTGACTGCCACGCATGGGGCCCAGCAGGAAAAGAGCCTATGGCTGACCCGGCCTTCAAACTCCCTAGATCCAAATGCGATTGAGCACCCATACAATGCACCAGATAAACAATTCTGATACATGAAGATCCAACCCCACAACTCAAGCACCCCAGAAGGATCCCACTGCCAATGTCCTGGTTCCAACCACCACAGCACTGCTGATAGGCTGGCAGTTGTTTTACCTATACTTTCCTTATTCAGCACCGGTACACAACTTGAGCGAGTGGGATCATTCCCAACATTTACAGTACCATTAATGCAGTATTTGCCTATCCTTTTTTATTGTTTTATTTCTGTAAGTAACCATCATCAATCAAGCATGCCACCATGAGTAATGGAAAAATAAACTATTTCGTACACCATTATGTCAACAATCTAACTTAATTTCTCTACATTACAAGGCTTTCTTTAATGTTCCTTCTTTTGTATATAATTTGATATACACTTTTGATACAATCCTATTGTGAATAATTTCTAGGCAATGTTTTGAGAAACACATTGTAATAGAATCAGGCGATTTGATTGTATTTTAAAATGTAATTAACCTGGTGCAACAGAGCCCAAATCTCTCTGTTGTAAGTGACTGAACACTAGGGGCTCAATGCATATGTAATAACCATATTTCATAAATGGCTAGGGGCCATCAGTTTCCCCAGTTTATTTCCCTATTTCCTTATTTCCCTATGGCAAGACTCCAAGCTGATATAACATGGCTTCAACCACTTTCAATGTAAACAAGTTTTTTGTAAATGTATATTTTTTGTCATACTCTTCAAAGACGCACATGTTTCCTTGTCAAAGCTAAAATTACGCAGCTTTTTTTTCCCCCTAAAATGGAACAAAAACTACCCGTGTTTGAGGCAGCAGCTAACGCTTACACATTTGTTTATTTTCCCGCCTTTTTGCAACAGCGGCCATCTTAAAGCCTGTTTATTTCTTTAGCACTTGAAACTGAATGAATAAAAGGCTTTGGCTTGGAATTGATGCTGGCTCAGATTAAATGTAAAAGAAGGGAAAAGTGTTAGAGAAACATGACTGAGGATGATTAATACGATGTTACTGACGCTGGGTGGCCTGTGAGACTTTAGAGAAAGACGACGGCAAAGTGGAAGGAGTTTGTTTGAGCGAGAGAAAGAGAGGTTTGTTTTGATGTTAAAGTGTTAGCAGATCATTTAGCTAGTTAATTCCATTGTCTCAGACGTGGTGCTGCTGTGTGTTCTTGCTTCCTCTGATGTTCAGTAAGGTGTAAGCAAAGCGAACCACATCTATATACCATCTTATAACGTTTACAAAAACGCAAGAAAAGAAAACAACCTAAGATACTGATGCTAAATTAGGACTAAGTGATAACAAATGTTACACTCAGATGTATAAACTGTTACACACCACATAAGTATCTTTAGACACATTATGGACGTGAATAAAACTATTCAACAACAGTGTAGAATGCACACACACACACACACACACACACACACACACACACACACACACACACACACACACAAATATTAACCCAAGCCAGCTAACTCGGTTCATTCTAGCGAAGTGTTAAAAATCAGCTTGTCAGCACACGATCATATATCACCCTCTGATTAGGAGTAGGAGGGGAAGAGATTCTCCATGGAGGAGCCAGGCTTAGATGAGTTAATCTCATCCTGGTGTGGGCAAATCTTATTATGGCTCTCTGTTTCAGTTTAAGCCTGGATCTGGTTAGTGTCTCCCGGATCATAGCTTGCCAGTCACAATCTCCAACCGGCAGTCCAGCTAGACATGGCTAATCAAGAACACAAAGAATAGCCTTGAACTTGGTCACCCTCTAAAAAGACCCTGAGGTCATACCCTCATGTGTTATAAGTATTAGGTGTTAACATATATACTTGTTTAATCAGGCTCATGTTCGCAATCAAGACCGTGAGGTCAGCTTGGTTCGGCGAGTTTTCATTCGTCTCAGGTTGTCTGGTAATGCATGGTTAGAATGTTTGAGAGGATTAGTTTTGGATAATTTATTACAGTCAATATGTTTTTTTTTTTTAATGGATGACCTTTGTTTTCTCCAAGTGTCAGCAAACCAGCCGTAATGATGTGTGTAGTAAACGCTGCATTTCTTGCCATAAGGACCTAGCTTAATATGCAATAAATAAATATGTCACAAACATTTCAAACTGGTGAGTTTTCCATTTTAGTTTGAAAATGGTATGGTTACATACATACATGGCTTCATATATATATATATGGCTTCATGTTACAACTACTGTATATGCTAATCTTTAGGCCAATCACCAATCAGCTATAACATTGACACCACATACCAATAACAGTGATTATCAGTTATTTACTAGCAATCTGTTGACAAAACCATGAGCACCCAAGGCTCACCCAAGTCAATGCAGCACAAAATACAAAAAAAAAAAAAAGTCAGTGCTAACCACAATAGAAAGACACAAGAACACGCAGTGCACCACTGGTTTCCGTGAACAGGGCCCAGCAGGTAAAGAGCCCAAGACTGACGACCTGGCCTGAGGACCTGGAACTCCCCAGATCCCAGTTTGATTAAGCACCCATGGGATACGCTGGGGAAACATACCCATGGATTTATGGAGGCCCTACCCCGCAACGAATAGCATCCAAAAGATCCATCGCCAACGTCCTGGTGCCAGACACCACAGCACATCCCCCAAAGTCTTGTGGAATCATGCTTAAGGGGCCAGAGCTGCCATGGTAGCACATTATTAGGCATAATGTTTTTCTGTTAAACTGTTATGGCTGATTGGTGAATATAGTATTTAAAAAAAATTGGATTGAAATAATAATTAGTTAAAAAAAAAATACAAAAACTTGAATATTTGCTGATATGTGACAAAATGGTTTGTTGTTGGTCATTTGCTGTTTCAGACAAGTTGCCTTTCTGTAGAACCTGATGTTTCTTACCCACATTTATTACTGGGACATACATGGCACGCATTACTTGGAAAGTTGTAGTTCTAGTCTTCTAATAAGATTCTGCTGAGAACATTTCCTGGAAGGTAAACCCTCAGGGGTGTGCATTTGTCTTTTAAGGGGTTCCTCCTGAGGGACATTCTGCGGGAATCTTTAGGATACTAGATATAACCTACTTTAATGAAGAGCAGCTTTTACAGTTATGGCGAGTTTGCTAGCAAACTAACTAGCTAATTCTAATTTCATGTCTTAACATGTCACAGAGCCCAAATGTCTTAAATACAATTCAATTCTACGAAACTAATAAGTGACATATAAAGAATGAGATCTTATGTTTTTGCACCCCCTGACTTGGGTATAAGGCCAACACCATAGGATCATACTAGATTCTTAATAAGATGAGTCTTAGATCTATTTAATTAAAATAGCAGAATTTTAACTGGTATGTGATTTCATATTATTATTGTAATTATATTATGCTTATTTTCTTGATTGCTCCTTGTTCTCGGAATCCTGGGCTTGACTCCAATAAAAGCTGTGCCAGAATTCAGTCCTGAGTCAATTCCAGTGCGAACCCTGGGGTCGTCTTCAACATTCGACTTGAATAACGAGCTGAATGAAATCGGTGTGACCAGCATGTGGGTGGTGGGGAGGGCAACAGATGATAACTAAGTGTTGGGTTTCACTGAGAGAAAAAACCCAAGAAACATTGGAATTAATTACCATGTGACTTGCTGATGAAATGAAAATGATTTAAATATGTTCATGGTGTATCTCCCACTGCTCCCCCCCCCCTGTCTCCCCCCTCCTGTCAAGGAAATGAATTACCTTTTTCACACATTCCAGCTTTCCTCTCTTATATATCTCATATGTACTACCAGCTGAGTTCTATAATAGATTCTCCAGCTGTTCTGATTTCTACATTTCATTTCTACATTAGGCTGATTTGCACTCACTTGATTTTTTTTTTAGCATTTATTTATTTATTTTCATTGTTTATCTAAACTTATCTAATTTTTCCCTCTCTCTATTGAAGCCAACTGTTAATCAATTCATGCAAAAAAAAAGATTTTACCTGTTCTCAGTTAGTGCTGTAAATGGTAACAGTTGACCAATTGGAGAAGTGCGTTTGAGTTTAGGTGCAACAACTCCAGGAGATTTGATTTCCAGCCAACCTTGACACTTGCAAATGCTGTTCAGCTGTGCTATTAGATTACATCATCATGTGCTTCCAGATGGCGGAACTGTTGATCTAATCTAATGCATTGCCTTGTATTTATGTGAAGACATTAAATTTGTATTCAGGTTAACAACTCCAAAGAGCTTTAATCAGTTAAGTATAAGATATTCATACCAATGTTTAAACAATGTCTAAACACAGGCCTTTGGTAAAAAAAAAAATATATATATATATATATATGTGAGGCATCATGTTAGATGATGTATGTCTTACAGGTGTGTATGTGTGTGTCTGAGGTATGTGCGAGCCAAACTATGTAGAACTATGCATGTCTAGACAGTAAGAAAGCTGTTTTAAATCCCATAGCTCACAGTGAGGCCACTATACATCAGGTAAGGAATAGAACTCAGTGGCTAATGCTGAGAAAGGGTGGTGTGATACAGCCCAAAGCAAGGCAGTCATGGCCTAGGGGATTTATTGCTTACAGTATATACAGCAGCAATTAAATAAATATAAAATACATATAAAATACGTATAAATATTTTTGGAACAGGTTAGATCCTGTTATCACTTATGTTACAGCACATATATACCATTGTTCCTTTATCAGCCTTCTACTACAGTGAGTGAGGGGTATGGACATTTTTTATGGATGGGAATATTTATGTTTTTTGTGTCTTTTTTCTTTTTGTGCATGCTTTTAGTTTTTTTGTGTTGTGTGTTCGAAGCATTTTACTTGTTGCACATGCTTTGATTTTTCTATAATTTTTTAAAATATATATTTGCATTACATTTCCTTAATGTTTGTCCTTTCACTTTTTAATTTTCAATTCAATTCAATTTCATTTGTATAGTGCTTTTAACAACTGTCATTGTCGCAAAGCAGCTTTAAACAATCAATCAAGATACATCTCGTATCTTCACACCATAGACAATTGCCTTCAGATGACCCCAAAGATAAAAGTCTAAGGGGGTCAGATCGGGAGACCTTGGGGGCMATTCAMCTGGTCTGACACTAACCCACATTGGATAGATCCTTCCAAGACTGTTGGAACAAAAAAATGATGGTATGGTGTGGTATATGGGGTACAAAGATAGTGGGGGCCATTCGGGAGGCCCCCAAGGTCTCCCGAGCTGACCCCCTTAGACTTTTATCTTTGTGCTGGCATTTCTCCTGCGGTGTTGCTATCAGTGTGTGAARAGTGGGAGAAGAGGGTTGCATTGACAATCCATCACAATGGGCAGCACATTGAACACATTTTATAGGTCAGAAACTTGTAAATAACTCATGAAAGAATAACGTTACGTTAAAACCAAGCACACCATTGTTTTTCCCGTGAAATTCCCAATAAGTGTGATGTGTCACATGACCCTCTTCCTATTGAAAAAACAAAAGTTGGATCCAACATGGCCGACTTCCAAATGGCCACCATGGTCACCACCCATCTTGAAAAGTTTGCACCCTCACATATACTAATGTGCCACAAACAGGACGTTAATATCACCAACCATTCCCATTTTATTAAGGTGTATCCATATAAATGGCCCACCCTGTATATATATTTCTTTTTTAAATAGCAATCTGCTTTCCTAACCCACTACTATTCTGAGTTGATTTTTTGGCATTGGTTACGTTACAACTCCAACAACTGGAACAAGCTGTTACTATAGAATCAGTCATGTATTAGAGCTAGCACATTCATTTAAACCTATACTTAATATTGCAGCTGAAGCTACTCTCAGAGCTCCTGTAATAGAAATCATATCCACACCTCCTGTTTCGAGTACTCAGCAGTGCCGTGGTCTAATAAGCCTCAATCCGCATCTGTCTTAAAAAGACGACAAATGCTGTCAACGCTTCACCAAGCGATGGTAATTTAACATGAAAAGAATTTAACACGACTATTAGAAATGACAATCAGTCAGTGAGAGAACCACAGCCAGGAAAACACACACTACGAAACCTGCTTAAAGCACATTTTACCCCAGATGTGGCCGGAGGGAAGCTGCTTGTGATATACAGTACTGATACAATAATTATTAAAAATGCCGCAAATATTGTGCATACTGTGTAAAATGTAACTTTTAAGAAAAGAATTACATTAAGGAAGAGAATGTTTCTATTAATATGGCAAATCTGTACATGTTTACAAACCTACTATGAATGTGAAACATTTTCAATATTTTTTTCACCAAAACCTATTTACTGTAGTTGTTTGTCTGTTGGTTTATTCATTCCATCTATCCATTACGTATACAGTTTATCCTGTGTAGGGTAACAGGGGGCCTGGAGCCTATCCCAGGGTTTATGGTCCAAAGCAGTGTATACCCGGAATGGTGTGCCAATCCATCACAGGGCACAAACACACACAGGCAAACTGGAAATGCCAGTCAGCATACACCCCATGTGTTTGGACTGCAGAAGGAAACCGGTTTACCTGCAGGAAAACAACCGAGAATACAGTATGGAGAATGTGCAAACTATTTATTCAGCTACCTAACTAGAATTTAGTATGATTTAATGATTAGGAAATAAAATGCAAGCTGACTTTATAGGTGTTAAACAATCGTTTAGACCCTTTTATGCATCTTAGCACAGAAGTCCCCAAAATAATTACTCCAATATTCCCCTGTGTGCTTTCACTCGCTGTTGCTCTCTTCTTCATTAACTCTACCCCACAGTCCCATCCCGTATGAATGTGTGCTCTTAATCTCTCTCGCTCTCTCTCTCTTTGTATTCCTAATGGCACTCATCAGCTCGTAGGATCAGATTTACTGTACAATGCACTCTGTAAGTAATTGGGCATTTAACACATTGTTTTGTCTCTGTTTCAGCGCTTCATCTGAATTGTAACAATTTGACTATGAGGTTAAAGGAAGGGGGGAAATGGCTGCTATTTTTATACTGTATCTAAAAGGTAAAAATAAAAATATTCTCTAATAACACAATCACATTTGCAGTCTAAAGTAGAAATTGAACTCTGATTGCAGTTTGTTTCATGTAATTAAGATGGATATATCATATTATACAATTAAAGTTAGTCATATCATACAAATAAAATATTATTCTCCTTAAAACCAGCTAAAGAAAATGTACAGTATGCATGTTTTTTTTTTGGAGCACCTTACAATTATTAGAATTTTTAAAATCCTCTTTAATTTGATTGTTACACAGCGTCTACTGTAAAGGACAGACGAACTGTAGGGAAAAAATGGGCAAGCGTAACAATTTGAGCGACTTTGACAAGGCTGAAATTGTGATGGCTAGATCGGAGCATCTCCAAAACGTCTTCTGGGGTATTTCCAGTGTACAGTGGTTATTACCTCTTCCACAGAAGCGCTGATGTAAAAAGTGGGCACATGAGGGCTGAAATGGGCACATGAGCATCGGAACTAGACCATGGAGCAATGGAAGAAGCGGACTTCATGTGATATATTGCGATTCTTTTATATTACATGGCCTGTGGGTGTATGTTTCTTATCTGGGGACGACATGGCACCAGATCTCAATTTGATTGCTGATCTGTGGGATGTGCAACACAAACAAGTCCAGTCCATGGAGGCCTTACCTTGCAACTTACAGGACATAAACCACAACCATATACTGTACCACAGCACACCTTCAGAGGGCTTGTTTAATCCATGTCTTGATGTGTCAGAGCTGTTTTGACGGCACAAGGGGGATCTACACAACATTAGGCTGGTCGGTTTTATGTTATGGCTGATCATTTTTATAAAAATGCTGGAATTAGAATGTGTGCCCTTCCTGGCCCAAAGACATTACTCGTAATCATCCTTTATTGGATGGGCTGACCTTTCCTCTTCTTTAGTATCTATCTTTGCCCTGAGCCGATTTTTTCCTCTCATCTGACAGCACTAGGTCAGGACCTTTCTGTATACTATTCTATTTTTCATTGTTTTCCACCACCAATGCGAAAAGGATCAGTGCGAAACACTAAGATCACCTTGATATCGACTATAAAATGCATATATAAATTTATACTATACATATAGAATTTTTACTTCCCAATTATACAATTTATTTCACAATACACCAAAAAATTCTTGACACTTTCACAGACAGAAAATATTTGGTATAACATTTTTTTTAACAAATAACTGACTTATAATTTTTTCCTTTTATAAAATATTAACGGGGTAATCACAGCCGTTAAGAACAGAAAAGAAATTTAAATTATTCTGAAGTCGATCAATCCAAAAAACAAATTGTATTGTGATATGTATTTTTCCATAAGAAATAGCGTAAGGCCCCCTGCGACCCTTTATGGGATAAGCAGTATAAATGATGAATGAATAAATGATTGATAATAAGCAACATAGCTCGACTGGTGGTGGTACAGCCTTGCATTTAGAGTCCCTCCACAACACCTCTTCTACGTTTGTAACCAACCTCTGTGAAAAAGGTTCCATAAACACATAACTCTTTCAGGTTGTCAAACAGTGTATCCGTTATTAACCACAGTTTGGTCTATCAGGAAATCTGTGGAACATTTGTTTTCATGCAGCTGCAAAACTGTCTGGAAATTGTGCCATCTGGGACCGCAAGACCCTATATAGCAGATAGCGTGGACAGCTGAGGAGATCATTGGGGTCTCTCTTCCCTCTGTCGAAGACTACTGTACTACTGTACACCACACGCTGTATCCGCAAAGCCACCAGAATTGTGGCTAATTGGACACACCCATGATACTCGCCATCTGGAGAAAGGTACCGAAGCATTCGGGCCTTCACATCCAGACTGTGTAACAGCTTCTTTCCACGAGCCATCCGTTTGCACATTTGCACATGCACTTTATGTTGTCTTTTTGTATAGTACTTCATTTTTCTAAATGTATAGTGTTAATCTGTTTTGTCTCAGCTAGTCAGCTAAGTAGGTGTCTGAGTTAGATAGTACGTTTTTGTTAATGTACTGTATGTTGTAATTTATGTTGTTTGTATGTAGCACCTTGGTCCAGGAGGAACGCTGTTTCATTTCACTCTGTACTGGACTGTATAGGGTTGAAACCACAATAAAAGCCTACTGGACTTGACTTACTGTACTTGACTACTGGACTAATTTATGATTCCTATTGGTAAATATTCTATTCTCTGAAAGTGGCTCTCTTTTTTTTCTTGCTAACTTTCTTGGGGAAAGAACGGCTCCTGGACATTTCCGCACCTTGCCCAAATAATGCTGAAATTATTTGCCAAAATATGCTGAAAATATTTTGTATGCCGGTGCAATTATTTTTGCTAAATTTTAATTCTTAAAGTAAAAATTTGTAAGGAAGGATGTTTCTATGCTGAGGTTCCAATGTCCAATGTGTACCTAAAATATGCTGCATTAGAGAGCACACAATGTTCTATCAATAACATAGTAGAACTTACTAGGTTCATTCAATTATGGCAAAGTATTTATGCACATACACACTGTCCATTGCAGAGGACACAAATGACACAAATTAATTTCATAAAATCCTTTTAGCAGATTTAATTCGAGTGGTCAAATAGAGGAAAGAGGTTTCTTACTGAGCTAAGATGAAGGGTCATATTCTAGTAGTTGCATGTAGATTTTGTTGCCAGGTTTTGTTGTATAAACAATAGAAATACTGGACACTGAATGGCTATGCTAGGCGGGGTGAGGGTAGGAATTTTCAACATCTTCAATTAAAGGAGTTGACCTTGCTTCAACCACTGGTGTTGTCAGGGGCGCCGCTAGCATTTTTGGGCCCTATGACAAAATATGCGGCTGGGCCCCCCTACCACACCCACTAGTAGTGTTATTACTAATAAAGCAGATGTCTGGGGGCCCCTAAAGGGCGTGGGCCCTTAGAATCGTCCTAACTTTCCCCCACTTAGCGGCGCCCCTGCGTATTGTAATAAATGAATAATAATATTAGATTCCAGTGTTAATGGAGGTTCATGCTCAGATCTAAAGCTTCAAATTGGCAAAGAACTCAGTCAGAGTTTATCATTATACCTCACGCATCCTGTATTTGCTAAGATCATTTTCATGAAAAGATCCAAACAACAAATAGTGGACGACTGACCACATACAAGTAACTCTCTCAGCTTTCCATTTTGACTGCTATAGTATTTACCACAATTTGGTCCATCAAAAAATCTGTGGAAAGTGCCCACTGTTTGTTTTTTCCCTTTTTGAACCCCAGAACACACTGAAGACATGAGACAATCTTATTTGAAGAAGGCCAAGATGAGCTGTTTAACCATGTGTTTGCTTCGTCAATCAGGAAAATAAGTGTACTTGTTCTCATCCAAATTTGTTTGGCATGCAAATTTAATTCAGGTTTCCTCCAGGTACTCCAGATTTTTATTACAAGACACATTTTCCCATAGGAAATAATGTACATGCAGATAATCTGTTCTACCCACCTTAGAATTTACCAATATTACAAATTTCCAACACTATAATCATATTTTTGCATATAAAACCAATCATAACATTTAGAAAAGACATGTAAATGAAGTAAAATATGAAATAATTAGACATTAGTCATCACTTAACCTTAATTTATGAGTCCTCTTGGCACCAGCTGCTTTAAAAACAAAACTGAAAGTGGCTCTTTTCTTCTTGCTATCATCCTTGCTAACATGGTGCTATGTCTTCACTAAATCATGCACAAAATGCAAAAAAAGCCCACAATCAAATTCATAAACTTCGCTTGGCAAAATATGCGACTTAGCTGGCGTTTAGTTCGGCTCGGCTCATTTGCTCGTATGCAGAAAAGGCTTTGCATATTTATGCAAAGTTCTTACAAAATTTCGAATTCTTAAGGTGAGAATTGTCAAAAACAGACAGTTTTGCTAAACTAAACAAACATGTCGACACTTAAGGCTCTTAGTTTCCATGTCGAGATGGTAATATATCCTACCCACCGCTTTGACTTGTATATTTGTCACAGCGGATTGTGTGTAATGACAGTGGTTTCTGGAAGTATTCCTGGGCTCATTTACTACTGTCTATGACACAATCCTGCCAATGAGTGTTGCAGTCTCGTCTGAGGGCCCAAAGACCACGGGCATCAACAAAGTTTAAAACCTGTAGCAGGCTTCAAATTTGAAATGAGCTCATTTGCTGAATAAAGTTCTCAGTTCAAACATTTGTTATGTTTTCTATGTTCTATTCTGGATCAAATATTGCCTCGTATGATTTGAAAGTTTTTTAGTTTTCATTTTATTCAAATTTTTAAAAACGTACCAACTGCAAAAATATTCCATCTACTAAATTAGCAAAATATAAACTCCAGCTATAACATGAATAACAAACCTGGGGTACATGCAAACACTGCAACTTATCCTCCGCCACAGTTCAGCAAGGATCTACTATCCTGAAAATAGTACCAACGCTCATCATTTTGTGCCGTCACATTCAGAGTTATCATGGAAATTAGGAAACATTATTGTGACTGTTCTGACATATGTGTGGGAATGTATTTAAAATAACCTTGATAAATCCAGTACATATCCAGTAGAGCAAGTATACAGTACGTCATCATCATACATTATACACCACTTTATTCTGTATACATGGTCGCGAGGAGACTTGGAGCCTATCCCATGCCCTATACCCTGGACGGGATGCCAATCAATCGCCGAACACAAACATACATACACTCGCACGCTCATTCACACACTACCGGGCAATTTGGGAACACCGATTAGCCTAATCTACAAGTGAGAGGAAACTGGAGAACCTGAAGGATCAAGCATAGGAAGAACGCAAGTTTGCGTTATGAGATAAGAAGGGTGTGCTGGGATTTTAGTTTGCATATTTATATGACCGATTTCATGAGTTTAAAACTGTATTTTTTCTTTTTTTTTTCCTTCTTTTTTTTTCTTTTGTGCTTGCTGGGTTTCCACCGGGTACTTCGGTCTCCTCCCATACTGCCATGCAACGATTTACTTATCCATTTTGAATAAAAACTTCAAAAAGGCATTTTACTGTTTACTTTAGAGAAATTATTTCGCTCTTTATGCTTATCTCCTCCAACTTCCCCCTGACTCTGTTTCATCCTCCTATTTTCTTCATGAGGTTTGAAAAATAAACCCCTCTTACCTGCACCCTGGCTCAGATCATTATCATACAAGGCACAAAAAATACATTATGATACTCATAATGTTCTGTAATTACCTGGAAATGTGTCTGACCTACATTTCTCTCTGCCTCTCTCTGACACACAGTCTTTTCTTCCCTCCTTCAATTATACTGTATTTGCTCAGTCTCCCTTGGAATCGTCCAAACTTTCATCATGACTTATACTCTTCCACTCCATCCCTCTATTTCTCAGTCCCATCACTCTTTCCATTTCTCCCTCATTCAGGCGGATTTTGTTTTTGGACTGTTTTCATTCGTTCTCATGACTGTTCGTCATGTTTGCTTTGCCGTGAGGAACACGTTGTATATATTTGGTGACAGAAATGGGACCGCTTGTTGATATGAGCACCCCTTTCAGCACTTATCTGCTGGCCAACCCTGCTGAGGAAGAAAAAATATCCTGGTGTTTGACCTCTTGAGGCTTCTTTAGGTAGCTGAAGATATGTGTGGTCCTGTAATGCAAACTACGCTGTTTAAATATACATATATGACCTGACATAGATCATGCTTTAAAACCTATTGAGCTTAAACGTCAGCATGAGATCGATTTATTTCAACACATATTTAGTTTTTTTAACTTTTAAACTGGCATGTCAAGTGGCGCTGTGTTGTAGCTGAGTAGGTTTGAAGGACATATTTGTGTGTTTTACATGGAATAGTGGGACATGTATAAGCTGTAAAAGCTAACAGTTTGGGAGTTAGTTTAACAAAGGTGCTCTTTTCAAGTTCATTGGAATCTCTTCCAGTTGCTTTCTCGTTTCTCCAACTGTCGGCAAATCAAACAAACTTGTCTCATATGTGAGATTTGACCTTTTGTTGGCCTTTGCTGTCTCCTGAACAACTCAACACTAACCACATCATATTATAGCACACACACACACACTTATCCTGATACCATGGTCAGAACCATCCGATGACAGTTTTGTTCCTAAAACTAATAAATGCTAGATATACTAAATATCCATCCAAGAACCTCTATAGTCCAACTAGGGACTGTGGAAGCCAGTGGTGACTATTGTGTTTATTCCCATTTGTATGACAGTGGTAGGACCTCTGGTCAACATTCACATAATCTGTGCAATTTGGAAACATCAATTAGCATAATCTGTATGTCTTTGGACTGTGGAAGGAAACCGGAGTATCCTGAGGAAACCCGTCAACTCCATGCACACAGACCCGAGGCGGGAATCTAACCCAGACCCCTGGAGGTGCAAGGCAACCATGCCAACCTCCACGTCAACATGCTGCCATAGTAATAATATCCAATTAGATGTTTACGTCTTTATTCATTTATTCAAACAATTAGATGTTTACGCCTTTATTCATTTTAAATAAATGCTGCATACTTAGCTGATGAAAGAAAGAAAAATAATAAGAAAAAAAGCTAGAATTCCTCGTGTGGATGAATCCCCTTACAATTACATACTAAAGCCAACACATATTTTTTTCCTCTCAGGTATATTTGATTTCCACTAAAATATAAACCCATGATCCCCCCCCCCACACACACACCTTCTCTTCCTGCACCCCTAACCATATGGTATATGCATTAACACCCAAATTCATCTCCGACACATTCCCTCACACCTACGGAAATCGTCAGGTATTGTGACATATGTAGTGTTGCTGAGGTTGAAGCTAGAGAACCCACACGCTGAGCTTTGATCCTGAGCTTTGAAACTGAGCTTATGTTACTGTCATGTGGAGTTCTTGTGCACTACTTTCGTGCATTCCCTCTGGGTTCTTTGGTGTCCTCACACTTACCAGATAAATGCTAATACAGTAGGAATGGCGAATACATTAGTTTTCCATCCAGAATTTCCAGGGATCTTGGAGGGTCTTCAGCTCCACCACTAAAATTCCTTTTACTCATGGTTTATGTCCTTAAGACAGGACAATATCATCTTTAACTGTACATTTACAGTACAGTTAAATTGTGACTGGCTGTACATCTTCCCATACACTACATGCACACTACACACTCTTTCATCCAATCCTTGGTTGAGAATGAAATGTCTGGAATTGATTTACTTGGAGGTGAGTGGAATTTGAGGTTGCATGTCCTCCTAACTTGCACTGGTGATGAATGCAACTTCGTCTCTGTGCATCATTGTGTAGCATCGGTAAAATTCACTCATTCATGCATTATGTAAACTGTGTAGGGTCACGACTGTCTCCCAGGGCACAAGCCAGGGCACACACACTCGTTGGGGTGCCAACACATCACTGGGCACAGGGCACACACACATGCACTTTCGCAGCCAATCGCTCACTAAAATTTGGAAATACCAATCCAACTAATGTATTCACTGTCTTTAGACTGTTGGAGGAAAGTAACAGGAGCAAACCCACCCAGGTGTGGGAGAACAAGCAAATTAAATGCACACAGGCTGAAGGCAAGATTTCATAGTCATAGTGTCTCCCTTCTGTCTCTTTCACTTGGTGTTATTAATTCATTATAAGTGATGTAATAATTTATTAATGTAGTTATAATAATATAATGTATAATAATATAATACAGCTGATACTTCAGCAACACTATTTCGCCAAAAACTTGTGGAAATGCATCCTTTCACCCTACTCATAATTATACAGTACATCAGTCTTCCCTAAATTATTGCCATCAATTTTAATATACACATGTACTTGTATAGGATGAGTATGCTGTCGATTTACAATTTCCTTTCACCATAACTGTGAGGCTCAAATCTTTTCCCGCATCACAATACCCCTATGCACATTGTGACCCCATTGGAGACCTTTGTGTTGGATGAAATGAAATAATGACTGTGCCCCAGGCTTTAACATCCAACATCAGTGCCTCTCTAATGCTCTTGTGGATGAATGGGAAAATCCCCACAGCCACACTGGAAAATCGAGTGGAAGTACTTTATAGAAGATTTAAGGTTATTTTAACAGTGAGAAGGCAATAACTCTGGAATGTGATGTCCATCTAACACATTTGGATGAGGTGGTGAGATGTCCTCAAGCTTTCATGGGACATGCAGCACCTGTATGTAATTTTTCTGTGACTTAGAATGTATGACACTACATAACTATATCAATACTTTTAATAAGTTTACATTTTGTGATCAGTCATACGGTCGCAGTTAGGTCTGCTTGAAGTTGCAGAAGTTCTCCAGATTCAGAATGCATTATGCCTTCCTCATCAGGTATCTAGGCAATCTATGGAAAAGTTCTGTTTGGTTAAGGAGCATCCAGGCGTATCTCAAGAGTAACTAGTGACCCGGAGAAAACACACACACACACACACACACACACACACACACACACACACACACACACACACACACACACACACTTTTTCCCATAAATAGGGCCATCTGGTTCTCTACAATCGAATGATTACAGAGGGTCCCAAGTAGAACCCCTTTTCAGGGTTAAGAACAATTAGAAGAACACTTGTGTGGTGAATCGGGGGTCACAGTAAGCATCACCTCAACCACACTTTTCCTCATTTGAGTTATACGTTGTAAGGTACTACATTTTAGATTGGGTTTAAACAATTAGATTTCCCTTAATAATTATAGTGACATTAACGACCTTAGTAGGTTATGATCATTATCACTGGCATGATTTCAACAAAATTAATGAATCCCTTATCCATAGACCATGGAACCACAACACTACAGTATGTGTGAAGTGTACTAAGGCACGCAATTCATCCTATATTATCAAGTTTTAAAGGTCCCATATTCCACCATTTAACAAGTTAACACTCAGAGCTCCCCCAAAGTGTGTGTGTGTGTGTGTGTGTGTGTGTGTGTGTGTGTGTGTGTGTGTGTGTGTGTGTGTGTGTGTGTTAATGCTCCAGTGGAAATATCCTTCAGGTAATGCATTTTTCATACAGTACCTTAAACTCCCTATATTTCAATTCTACTCTGAATGCCCCATTTCAGTGTCTATGCAAATGAGCTTCTCCCGAGCCAGACCCCAACAGAGAACTGCAGAGCTGAGCAGTGAGCCGAAGTTATCTTCTTATACGAGATCACGATAGAGGGAAATCTAATTGGCTTGTTTAAGCCCAGGCCAAAATAAACAAAGAAAATGGACAAAAATTAGAAATATTATTTCACTCTAAAATGAATATATTCTAAAAGAGTATAGTTTCACTAGTGCTTGGATATCATCTAGGTAGAAGGTTTTCTCAGTACACAGAGCCCTTATTAGACTGCCCCGTCTCATCTGAAATGCTGTCCTCCCAGGAACTCCTTTAATGGCCAAAATGTTTGCAAATGATACACGCCAAGGTACTCCCAGCCAAGTTCTAGTAAAGGGCAATGGAAATTATAAGGTTTTGCATCGTCTTGCAAAAACAGTACATATTTGGTCATTAAAACCAGGCTGTTTTTTTTCCCCCTGAGCGTGTTATGCATACAGTAGCTCATAGAAGCTGATTTAGTATTCCCTGTCTATATTGACAACACAGGATACTTATTGAAAAAAATATTGACCACAACTTAACCTGTAGACGTAATTAGCTTAGAATTTTGGGAGGTAAAGAGTCTGTTCTCTTTCACTGTTTTTATGCACAGTATATTTTGATTTGGTGGTGAAATTATGCACCCAAGTTTCATCACAGATGACAATGCAATCAAGAATTCTGGCCTTCCATGTTAAAACGTTAGATTTACTCATTGTGAATTAGCAATCTTCTCTTCTGGAGCAAGATCTCTTGGTACCCAATGCCCACTAATCTTCTGGAAATGCAGGTGTTTCAAGGATCAGGGGTTCCACTCACTAAAAGTTCACTGGAACAACTGCAGTGGGTTCCAAGCCACCTCGGCCAGGCACTTGATTTAGGTATGGATGAAGGACTTACAGCCTTCTTTAAAAAGTCTTGAATGGTGCAAAAAGTCTATCTCCATAATTCATAATCTCCCTACAATCCAGCTGTTTATTTTGGGTAACCTTTCACCTTTCTACCACACACACCCACACTAATGCTGATTACTCCAGAGACAACAAACTATTCCAGACCAAACTGAACCTACTGGTTCTCCAGAATGATCTTATTAATCATGACTGACCAGATCTCCAACCTTAGCTTCATGAAACAAACCTACACTTAAAGCACTAAATGTTTAACTTATACATTGAGAAAAAAAAATTGATGAGAAGGAAGCATTGGTGAAGTAGGGGGTTGTAAAGTAAGCCTCACAAAACGCCTTGCTCATACTTGCAGTATACATTTAGGCTTAGCAGTTAGCACAAGCAAACATACAGTAGAGTTCCACAACAACATCCACTTTCACTGCCAACCCCATGAATCTGGATCATTTATTGATACTAATATATAAGCTAATTAATCAAATCTACTCAATACTAGCTGCAGGAACATATAAGTGTGCAATGAACAGCTGCTCTAGTGTACATCACTGTGGCGTCGCAACTCCAGGATTAAGGGTCCTGCCTCAGGTCTTTGTGCATGGAGTTTGCATGTTCTACCAGTGCTTGATGGGTTTCCTTCTCTCTCCAGGTTTTGTTCCACAATCCAAAGACATGCATGGTTTGGTAACTTGAAATTTCCAAATTACCACAGTGTGTGAGCGAGTGTGTCACTGTATTGTATCCTTTGACGGATTGGCATCCTGTGCAGGGTGTATCCAGAATTCCCTAGGATAGACTCCAGGCTTCCTGAAAACCTGCACAGGAAACGGTAGAACAATTGGTCCATGTTGAATCTGATTATCTTAGTGGTGGAGAGAGAGAACTAAATTATCAAATCTCACACTACGAAAGAATCTTTGCCAAAAATTCATCACCATCATGTAATTATCATCATAGCTTAAATGGCATTTATTTAAAATATGATTCCTTTCCACATTAATTAAAATGAAAAAGTAACATTTGCACAGTCTTTCTAATGAGTCTTCCTGATTGCAATGTCAAGCCTGATGCAAGTGTCTAGCCATCTGTCAACCTAATTCAATTAATTTTTTATTAAACTTAACTAAATTGCACTTCAGTATAATTCAGAACCGGATAAACAACACGGGCTATTTAACATTTACACGATTATCCCTTAGTTCTTTAATACAAGATGAGGGTGCAACTAAAACCAATACCAAATAAAACACCCCAGTGTAATCGTTAAAGCCTGTAGTACCAAAGTATTTCCTCTTGTCTCAGACAGCCATGCAGACTGCCTTTAATTGACCTTATTTAACTTGGTTTATAATTGCAGCATTACCCTCACCCCGTGCTGTGGTTTGGATAAACTCTGCCAGATTGACAAGGTTTACGTATTCTTGATTCCTGTCATGTTTAATTTCAGTCTGACATCTGGACATCATACAACTGAAGTGGGCAGATAATGGAAGACGTCTGAAGGTTGGTGTTTGTGATAATCCTTTGATAACGCTTTACTGGGAAAAGTGATTTCTGGGGTGTCTGATTTTTTTTAGTTCAATTTTTACTTTTTTTTTATTGAATTTTTTTGTTCTGCCTTCAGGAGGTTGTTGCATAAATTTCAGCTTTGTACGCCAAATAGGGCAACATGTACTGCCCTAGTACATAGTGCTTTATTGATCATTAATTTATTTACAAAACAGCAATTGATGAACAAATCCATTCTGTTTAATTCAATATTTCTGCCCCTTGAGACCAACAACTGATCAATTAATTGTGATCAGCAGATAATAAGCTTTTTCAATTGACTTGAAAGGCAATGTTCTCATCCTCCCTCCTACGATTACCCTCTTTTAGTTTGTCCATCGTAATATGACAATAACACAGACTGATTAGGTGCAGAGCTGAATTCCCTCACAAATGACTCAATTTGGACCTTTATAGAGGGGGCATGTCAGACCAGGTCCCCCGATTATTAACTTACCCTGACAGGGAGCAATGAGAGCAGGCTTGGGCTGGAGCAATTCAGACAAGCAGCCATTAGACTCAATTTGTAAGCAATCTATGACATTGGCCTTCCTCTTCCCTCCCCAGACACCCATGATTCCCTTCTACTTCGTTTTATCTCACGGTATTTATTGGAAGTATTCCTCGTGGTGCGTTACAGTGCACAGGCCACCCTTTTTAAAACCGTCCTCCAGGCAGAGCACTGGGCAGAATCACAACTAGCTATTCCTCTCGTTTGTTAGGCTGACCTATAAGCAGCAGAGATTGGGGATGTAAATGTTGTAAACTGTTACAGCGCTCATTTAATACCATGCACAGGAAGAGCAACCTCGGAGAAAGAGATCATGTAACACTGTTTTTCCTCCGCAGTAATCTGCAGTGAGCTGCAGTACTTACGTCAACACTAGGAGTGAGAAAGGATTAGCTCTAAAATTCTTGAGTTTCCTTGCAAATATGGTGTAGATAACACTGTGCGATGCTTTGTACAAAACAAAAAAGGGTCATAATGGTTCTATTACTTAAGGCAGCAACTATTTACCAAGGACAGATCAACCGTTTATCAACCACAGCTATTAAACTGTAGATGAATAGTTCAATGGTTTTCATATGATTTTAAACTCCTGTATATTTCATTCAAAAATACTTTACCTTGGTTATGAACATTTGATAACCTGCTAGGAGAGCCGCGTTACACTGTCATAGTGAAGCTGTAGCTCAGTTTTCGGACGAAGCTCTCTGTTACCCAGTACAATCGTGGTCCAAAAGTTTTCAGAATGACACAAATATTCATTTTCACTTTCAATTTTCTGCTTCAGTGTTTTTAGATGTTTCTATGTTATAGTGAAGCATAATTACAAGCATTTCATAAATGTCAAAGGCTTTTATTGACAATTACAGTAAGTCTATGCAAAGAGTCAATATTTGCAGTCTTTTTTAAGAGCTCTGCTGTTCGCCCTGGCATATTGTCACTTGACCTCTTGGCCACATCCTGACTGATGGCGGCACATTCTTGCATAAGGAGTTAGTCGGAATTTGTGGGGTTTTTGTTTGTCCACCCGCTTCCTGGGGATTGACCAGCAGTTCTCAATGAGATTAAGGTCTGAGAAGTTTCCTGGCCATGGACCCATAATTTCAATGTTTTGTTCTTTGAGCCACTTAGTTATCACTTTTGCCTTATGGCAAGCTGCTCCATCATGCTGGAAAAGGCATCGTTTGTCACCAAACTGTTCTTGGGTGTTTGAGAGAAGTGGCTCTCCACAGATGCTTTCGTACCATTCTTTATTTCTGGCTGTGTTCTCAGGTAAAATTGTGAGTGATCCTACTCCTTTGGGGCTGAGAAGCAACCTCACACATGAATGGTCTCAGGATTCTTTACTGCTGGCATGACACAAGACTGATAATAGCGCTCAGCTTTTATTCAACGCACTAGCTTTTTTTCTGGATCTCCCAAACGATCGGAAAGGGGATTCATTAGATAAAATGACTTTACCCCAGTCCACAGCATCCAATCACTGTGTCTTTTGCAGAATATTAGTCTGTCCCTGACGTTTTTCCTGGAGAAAAATGGCTTCTTTGTTGCCCTTTTTGAAATGTATGAAGATGAACGCCACGATCACTATGAGCCAGTCCACATCTTAGAGCAGATTTCCTTTCTTTTTTGTACTTTTTTTTTTTTAATTGTTGTTGTTGTTAGTACACCATAGAAAGATAGGCGATCTTTTCACCACCACATTCACCGCCACAGTACTGACTGAATGTTCTGTTTTGAGCTGGAATTGTTTTGAATGGATTGTTTTAGATTAGTTTTTTTATATTTAATTATATATTTAGACTGATTTTATACCAAACATAATGTGAAATAATTGTATTCTGGATTTTCTAAGGTTTAGTATAAGCACATTGAATAATTTAAGTGATATCCTGTAGGTATATATAAACACATATCAATTCTAGATCATAACACTGATAAATTTGGCTGAAATGCCAGAAGTAGTACTAAAGGAAGAGCCTTTTGGGAGCTTAAAGAGCCGACTATTATTGCTGAGCTGAGCCAAATGATCGCCTCTCAGAAAGGAGCTGGAATTGCCACCATTAGAGCTAAATCTCCACCATAGGGTGAGAAGCTCAACAATGCAAGAGAAATGCTGCCAGTTGAGGTTGTTTGGGACCGGTACACAGCTTTTGGTTGAGCTGTTTCAGTGGATATCCCTAAACAGAGACCTAGGGGGAAAATTCACGAGCTGCTTGAGAGCTAACCGCCATAACATTAACACCACAAAACATTAACACTTTAACAGTGATTACTAATTATATAATAGTAAGGCTGGGCACTTGTGCCTACAACTGCATTACAGCCATGCTGATAACAAGCACAACAGCACAACCTTGAGTGTGATATTGACTTTATACAACAGTTCCACAAACACCACTAATTAGCAACAGATTTCAGTCTGTTTGTTTAAATCATTTGTTTTGCTCCACCAACACATATTTTTCCATGACCGGTTATCTGCTAAAACGCCCCCCTGCCACAGATTGCCCCCCACCCCTACATAATCTCTATCAAATATAATATAATATTAGAACCTAAATGTATAGGTTTAAGAATTACAAATTACACCAAACTAATTTGATTTTAAAATAAGCAATATGTTGTATATGAAAAAAAAAAAAATTCATATAAATATATATATATAAATTATTCCTTATTTTATAATAAAAGTAATTTCATGTAGTTTATTTAGTGTAAACCTTTTTTGTATCAAATGACAAACACCTGCAAAATAAATGTGCCACAAAATAAACAATATATGAGAATTTGTATTAATGGTCACGTGCCTAGGGTTCATTATAATAGTAATATTATATTTGAACGTAATAAACCTATGAATTTGGGGGCAGAACTAATTGACCGTGACTAGAGGAGCAGGAGACCGACAGATAATGTAATTAAAGTTCGTTTTAAATTCTTACCGGTGCTATGTAGCCAAAAAGTGACGAAAATAAACCATGGAGGTGGTGGACAGTCCTGTAAATCTCTTTTTTCTCTTTCTATTTCCACCTATTCTGTTTTTGGTGAATCAGCTCTTTAACTTCCGGGTTCTGGGGTTAAATCCCAAATAGTGTTAAACGGAAATATAGTGCGCTAGGGTGTTCAATCACTTTTTATAACAAGTACACCAAGTAGTGCCCCTAATTAAGGGTTACAAAAGGATTTGGGATTCAGCCTTGTGTTACACGCTGGCTAGTTTACTTGGGTTTAAATAAAACAAGATTTAGGCAATTCAGCGTGACTAAGAAGCAGTTCTTAATTTAATATGTATACAAGGTGTTGTTAAAAATGACATTATCAGATGTCTGTTGGTAAAATATGTCAGTGACTGGTTTTGAATGTGCATTTTGGCAGGTAACTGCTCTCTGCACAGTACATACTGTACCCACCTACTTTCATCCATACTGTGACTAATGGTTGTTCGAGTAATTACTGGTTGTAGAACACCTGGGATGCAGTGATACATATAGTTAAACATCCCAATGCTGTTACCATACATTATCACAACAATGAATCCCTCTCATCCAATCAGATTACTCTGTTGGACCTAATTGTTAGATAAACTTTATTATTCCGACATGCTAAGGAAAGGTTCATGTACTAATTAATCCACATCAAAGTATGGATCAGTGATTAAGGCATTGGACTACAGATTGGATACCAGGTTTGTGGAGACCAGGTATTTTCAGTAGATACCAAGTTCAAACCACAGCAAAACCGAGTTACCATTGTTGGGCCCTTGAGCAAGGCCCTTAACCCTCAATTGCTCAGGTGTAAAAGAAAATGAGATTAAAAAATGTAGGTTGCCCTGCATAAAAGTGATGGGTCGTTCATGAACTATTTGTTCTTTTTGAACGAGTCTTCAACATGACTCAGAAGAACGAATAAAATAAAATGTTACATTTTCAATAAACAGACCCCCAACACGTCTACATATACAAATTGTAACATTGTAATATTTTCATTACTGTAACTATAGCCAAAATTTGTATATGTAGACGTGTTGGGGGTCCGTTTATTGAAAACGTAACATTTTATTTTATTTCTGATCCAAAGAACGAAATGAACTAAATGACTCAAATAAAGATTTGTTCATTTCGATGAACGAGATTCAAAGAACCGAGAAATTAAAATGAATAAAACTTCCCATCACTACTGGATAAGAGTGTCTCACTCATGCACTTACTCACTCACTCACTCACTGTCTAAACTGCTTTATCCTGTATGCAAGGTCGCAGGGGACCTGGAGGCACAAGGCAGGGTACACCCTGGACAAGGTGGGAATCCATCACAGGGCACACTCACTACGGGCAATTTGGGAACACCACTTAGCCTAATCTGCATGTTTTTGCACTTTGGGAGGAAACCCACCAATCACGGGGATCAATGGTGGGAATGGAACCTGGCTGTGTATCAAACCTGGATCCTGGAGCTGCAAGGCGACAGTGCCATAAAGGTGTATGGCAAATATAATTGTATTACTATTATGTTTTTAATATTTTGTGAAAATTCTGAATTTGCATGATAAAGAATAATTACATTGCTTCTAATTGTCCGTTGTTGTCTGTTGTTTCGCTCATCCCTCTTCTTGATGCACCTGCGCAAACCGCAGACACACTGGCTGTAGTCTGCACCTTATATCCACCATTACCGTAACATGCGCAGTGAGGAGACTCTGTGTCTGCAGTGTCTCTGTGGTCCTAGGTTCTCTGCTCTGGATTATAATGCACCTTGGGGCAAGCAGTGCGCATTTTACTAGTCCATTTAATTTAATCTCTATAAACCCGTGCATGATCCGGAGTTAAGTGCTGTCTGTCAACCCCACACTGTGCCTTCCATTCTTGATAGAGGGAAAGAACAAAATAGATCACTGTAATTCGAGCTTTTATGGATTATCTGAGATGGTATGTGTCTGGTGTATTGTTTAAAGCCTGGGTGACTTGAAGGGAAACTTGAAGAAGTGTACACATCAAAATTCCCAGTGCTGATTGAGAACCCAGAGTGTTTATGTTTGACCTCACAGTGCTCTCAAATGCTCTGTGAAAGTGTTAAATCAACACTGGGGATTTTGATGAATATGATTTTTTTTTCTTGCTCTGTTATATGTAGACACATTAGGTATGTCTCATCCTCTGAAGTTAATTCAGGTCAGTGTAATATATTTTCATCTTTTATGTAGTGTGTCTATGTTCAATATTTGGTAGAACTGAAAATCTAGAGAGGCAGTACGGTGGCTTAGTGGTTAGCACTGTCACCTTTCACCTCCATGGTGGTTACAGTTTGCTTGTTCTCTCCGTTCATGGTGGGTTTCCTCCAGGTGCTCCGGTTTCCTCCCACAGTCCAAAGACATGCAGATTAGACTAACTGTCGATAGTATGTGAATATGTGTGTGTGTGTGTGTGTGTGTGTGTGTGTATGTCTGTATGTGTGTATGTGTGTGTGGGTGTTTATGTGCCTTGCAATGAACTGGCATCCTTTTCATGGTATACCTTGCCTTGTGCCCTGTCTACTGGGATATGCACCAGGTCACCCTGCGACAATAAAGCAATATAGATAGTGAATGAACTTTTGATCCTGAACTTTTAATTAAAATTTTATCCTACATCTAAAATTTGTCTACCATGCAATTATGTTAACCTCTTTTGTTGTTATTATTGTTGTTGCTGTTGATGTTATTCAGCACAGTGTGGTGATGACTGCCACCAGGACATTAGTGGAAGATCCTTTGGGTGCTGTTGGTTGTGGGGTTGGGCGTCCATGGATTGGGTTTGTTTGTCCTGTTTATCCCATGGGTGCTTGTCTGGATTGGGATCTGGGACACTTTCCTTTTTAATATGGTATAAGAACAAAAAAACAAAAACCACAAAGAACGTTCAAGACAGTTCCCAGTTAGTTGGCTGTATTGCTTACCATGAATATCATAATAACAACAAATCATTTATTGCAATGTTGTACAATGACATGACCTACTGTAATTATCTACTGTGATTAAGATTAAGACTTAGTTTGCCTTCACATCAGCAGTGAATATTTGCAACTTTTACAATTTTATTTTATATATACTATATATACACAGTATATTACAGAATTGCTATACATTGGTCAGTAGATGGCATTTTGTTTGTGGTTTGCTGTAAAAAGCCAAACATTTTGTATATTATAATACAACAATATATAAATATATAATATTATATTTAAAATATATACCATTTAAAATATTTAATAGGTAATTATTCAAGCCAGATTGCATTCCAAATTCTCTTCAGCTCATTGGTTCACGTAAAGAAGCAATTTTAATCTTTATTTATTTTATAACATCTATATATCTATCTAGTTGGAAATACAGTGATCAGTAGCAGTTATAAACATATATTTTTCAAGCAATACATATCTGTTAGAATGCTAACTGTTGGGGGTAATTTATAATAAAAATGACCCATGTTCCACCTGTCTTCAGCTCCCAGAAGTAGACACACACTCACATCACTTTGCATCTCATTTCTCATTTCTTCACTTTATTTGCTTAAACTTGCCTCGACTTTTTAACAGTGCTCTGCCTTGCATTGATGATAATTACTCTTTTGTAATGAGAAAGAATGACTTCCGGCAAGATCACAACAAATCGCATACGAATGAGTTATTGAAACAATAACAATGTTCGAGATTAACAAAAGTCGGCCTGGTTGCTGTTTAACAGCCAGGACTTAACTGTGCATATACTGTACACATACAGATCTCAAACAGAAACGTTATACACATTATACATAAACACTCCCTCTCTGTGCAAGTTAATCAACCCGAATCAGCGTCATTTAAAGGCACACCGAGGTTTAGATGTTCCAGTCTGAGACATTCACCAGGCAGAGGAGCGATTAGGCTGCATAAACACTTTGCAGCCAAGGCTTGGAGAAGACTCATCTGGCTTTCCTCCGTTTCTCATACAGCTCTGATATACAGTGAAGTCCACTTAACTGTGCCGTGGTGGACTTATTTTAACCAAAGAGATGACAGTTGATGAAACGCTCAGATTTAGGCTTATAAGCTCATAAAATCTTCTTGTAAATGTTCAGGACCTTATAAACGTGACCTTTCTTTCAACTTCAGACCGTCTCCATTTTTCGTTCCTTCATTAACGGGGCGCTTGAGGGAACTGGCAGCAGGTCGGCCGGCCTTGTTCTAATAAAGTGTCTCATGACCAGATGTACTGTAGCAGGTTACCTGCATGAACAAGGTGTCGCCGCATTGCTTATTCAGGCAAACCTTGAAACCAAAGATATTTGACCTTTATCTTAAGCCCTGGGAGTGGTTATTAGAGAGAGAGAGAGAGAGAGAGAGAGAGAGAATCAAACACAGGGAAAGTTTTCCCATTTGATTTTTTTTAAATGTTGATTGATTCCACATGTTTGGCTCAGAAAACATGCGGGAGAGAAACTGATTCGAACAGAATGCTGTTAAATCCTGGCTGCTAAAACTTTTTTGCTCTGTTCTCAATTTATACCATACCAACTTTAATGTGTGAATGATTAGTTTCCTATAAGTTTTTTTAAACCTTTCTGCTTTGTACCAGATCCCACAGAATTCTGCAACACAGCCAAGGCACCGCGAACGTGGCCCGCTGTGTGATAAATGCAAGAAAACTCAGCCAGGAATAAAAGATCCTGTTCCTAAGTTCAGAAATGAAGTTGACCTCTGGCCTACATGGGACGGCTCATTTATCAGTGTTAGCGCCAGGGCAGGACGGAGACCTGCTCTACTCAGTCTTCTGTTCTTATCTAATGGGCTGAGTGCAGGGGCGAGAAGGTGGCCTGCTAATTCCCCATAGCCATGCTAATTCATGCAGAACTCTCTCTACACTAATTCCACTGTTTCCTCTTCTCGTTTGGATTCCCTCTCTATATATCTTTCCATTTTTCACAGTTCATATCAGACTCTTGTTTCTCTTTATCATGCTTAGGACTTTGTGAGCTCCAATCATAGACACCGGAGCACCGTCACTTGGCAGTCATCAGGCAGCCTCGTCATGGGGAAATGTGGTGTGTAAATAATTTCAGGTGCCCTGCCCATGGCCTCCTTCTGAGTTGAGGTGTGTGTGTGTGTATGAAATCAGGATCTTAGAAACATGATCCAGGGCTAATTTTAGTTCCTGGTCCATGGTCGATGCTTCTCTGATAACCGGAAAAAATCGGAATCTTCTGAGGTGAAGCTTGCCGTCCTAAATATTGTTGAAGGGTCAAAAAACAAGCTTCACAGAATTATATTCTGTTACAGTTAGGAACTGATTAGTTGCCAATATTTCATACAAGTGGCGCAGCACAGCATAATGAGATACTGAAGAACATCTGAATATACTAAAAAAACGACTTCTAAATCAGTGTGTGTATTTTTGTGCCAGTATATAGTAAAACCCATCTTCTATACCGCTTTATCCAGTGTACATGTTCACGAGAGGCCTGGAGCCTATTCTAGGAGCACCAGTAGCATGTTTTTGGACTGTGGGAGGAAACGGGAGAACCCGGAGGAAACACACCAAACACGGGAAGAACAAGCGAAAACTCCTAAAACACAGACCCGAGGCGTTAATCAAACCCCGACCCTGGAGGCATTGGACCACGGGTTGGAACCACCAGCACCACCAAGTTGCCTGCAAGTTTATACTCAATTACTCAGATGTACTGTACAGTAAAACAGGTAGATAAGTCGCCCTGGATCTGCCAAGTAATTATATGTAAGTGGTAAATGTAACTTGACGTGCTGCCTCAGTATGAAACTGAATACATAAAAAATTGTGATGGACAGAGGTTTAATATTGCAAACAAAATATACTTTAGGTTCACAATATCTCACTCACTCACTCACCATCTATACCTCTTAATCCTGTATTCAGGGTCGCATGGGGCATGGAGCCCATCCTAGTAGACTTAGGGCACAAGGCGGGGCACACCCTGGACAGGGTGCCAATCCATCGCAAAGGGAGGAAACCGGAGTACCCGAAGGAAACCCACCAAGCATGGGGAGACCATGCAAACTCCGTGCACGCAGAGACAGGAATTGAGCCTGGCCAGGAATTGAACCCGGACTCTGGAGGTGCAAGGCGACAGTGCTAACCACTACACCACCATGCCGCCTTCACAATCTCTTAAAACCACCTGACCTAAGGAAATCTGAAAATGATGAGCTGAAACATAATGAGCAGAAAACGATTTCCAAAGTTAACTCCAAAAATCACCATTTTTTTGAGCCTACAACATGTGGTTGTTTAAAAGCTAATGAATCTTTTAACCACCATAATATGTTTGCGTTACTGTATAACACATACTGTAATGGGGCTCGATTGTTACAACCCGGAGCTGTCAGGATTATCGGTCTTCACCGACACTTCTAGTACAGATGACCTTGCAGGCTCGTCAACTGAAGAATGAGATTATGGGACCAGCATTTTTCCATCACAACGGATCGTGTCATGATACACCCCTATAATGAAGAAGAATGTTTCTGGAAACAAGAGCACACTAACTTGTGGAACCATGTCAGTTTATTGTATAGAACAAAGTGTCTTTCCAACATCACCACCCCCTCCGCTCCCCCAGACCATCTTTCCTTAATGGCTATTGAATGGCCACATAATGACATTACTGTATTGAATGAGTGTCAAACTCATATGCTACTGTACTTGGGCCAAATCAGCATTTTTGTGTTAGCGCCTCAAGAGCAGAGATGTAAGGCTATTCATTTTAGCTACAGCATGAACTACTATTCAGTTGATTAACACTTATCTTGGGAGAAAGAAGGGATGGACAACAGTAATCAAATAGCTAACATTTATTAAACTGATACACATTTTTTTAAACATTAAAACATTTTCTTAATTAAAAATAAAAGAAAGTTAAAGAAAGAATTGAATAAAGGTGTGGCTCTATAATAATAATAATAATATACTTTTTAGCTATTTTCCTTCCATATGATTATTAT
>QMIH01001369.1:167609-195478 GCA_003987875.1 Clarias batrachus | reverse complement strand
ATATACAGTAACTGCACATCCCAAGGTGTTTTTACCTCCCACATCCCACATCAATTTGCCAATTACAGACTTGGACTCAATCTCGATTGAGGTTTATAGAAGACTTTAAGCACAATATGGTAATGAGACTTACAGTAGCAGCAGTAAAACAAACAGTTTAAAGAAGACTGTCCGTGGTGGCCCAGAGCCCACTACAGTCGTTCCCCCGATTGATGGATGACTTGTTGCCAACTTGCGGAAGAGACACATCTGTCTGTGCAAACCGTATACACAATCATTCACAAACATACTTGCACATTATAAGAACTAGTCTGGGAGTTATTGTCACATCATCCAACATTCCTGACCTCACTCCAAGCAATTTCCGGTTTCTATTTGGGCCATTTAAGGAGTTCCTGGGAGGCTAGCGTTTCATACAGTATATTATGCAGGCAGTCCGGTCAGGGCTCTGGCGTACTGAGAAAACTTTGTTCTGTTTTTCTGCACAATCGGTAGGCCTATTTTCGCTTGTATTGAATTTCCCTTGTATTGAATTTTGTCATAATTCTAATGTCTTTACACATTCACTGGTATGTAAAACAAGATATACTCTGTTATCAATTTCATTATAACTACAGCTATTTAAAAAAAAAAGAAAAGATTACTTGGATATTATTATTACATTTATTTTTCATTCATTCTGATATAGATTTACTGGTGGGCTTCAGATCATTGTCATGTTGTATGACCCAATTTACACCAAGCTTTAGCTGTTGGACAGATGGCCTCACATGCAGGTATGCCTATACTCTGATACACCGAGGAGTTTGTGGTCAACTCAGTGACTGCAAGGTGCCCAGGTCAACCCTTCTACAAAACTATACTTGTTCAGTCTTCTTCTAATCGTGCTGTCATGGACAACATTTTACATGCCTTGAATGGCTTGTAGGGTCTAAGATGTAGCTCCGTCTTCTTTTTTGTATTTCTTTGAGCATTACTGTCCATGAGGTGTACTGTATGTGCTGGGATGTCCATGCCTGGGAAAATGACAACTGCCTTTAATGCTTCGAAAATAGATTTTTAACCCTTTCCAGATTGATGTGCAGTAACAATTGCTTCTCTTAAACCGTTGCTTATGTCTTACTCTCTTAGCATTGTGTTAACAGACATCTCAATCCTCCATTAAAGCAAACTGCTAAACGTCTACTTTTATAGTAGTGTGTAGGTCTGCACACTTACTGATGATCATTACAGCTATTTTTTTTCTTGCTCCACGGTTGGTTCACTTCAGTGTGGCCTCTACCAGTTGTGTGGTTTAAATGAATAAAAAGTACGTTTTTTGTTTTATGCAGTTTGCATAAGAATTGTATTTCGATGAATGTCTCAGTGAACCCTGTTTTTGTGTGAGGAATCTGAGTGTCTACTGTACTGTAGGTGTAAACAGCTGAGCCATGAATAGGAGTCCTAGGGAATCCTGATGTCACCTGAGCCAGGTGTCATTAAGTTTTACATATTCATGAGTAGTCATGGATTATTTAGTGAAACAGAGACTCTGCTGAAAAAAATTAGGCACATCAGTCACTCGACCTCAAATAAAAAGGTCTTTTCATGAACTCGATTCTGTGATCAAAACAATCTGCCAGGTTTGCTTATTTTCCGTTTTCACATTTTTTCTGCTAGAGTTTGAAATTGTATTTTCGTGTACAGGTATATGTATTCTGACATAAGTTGAAAAGTTGCACATGAATCGAACATGTGTACATCAGCCTCATTATGAAAGCCTAGTTTGTGCTCTATGCAGATAAGTTGAACTGTGTTAGCTACAACATTGGTAATGCTTTGAATCATAAATTACACAAATTTAAGAAGAGCGCTGAATCTTGCACACCCTTCACACCAGATCACTATTTATTCTATAGCACATGTCACTTTAAGCACAAAATCACTTTATAGCATTCTTGCACACCCCCTGGACATCTCTATTTATATTCAATATTTTTCCATACTGCACACCTAGTTTCACCTAGGCTTAATATATCCACCCAGGTTTTTCTTCTTATTCTCTTATATATTTTTTTTCTATATTTTTGTATTTTTATTTTCTTATATCTTATGTATATTTTTTACTGTACATATATTTTATTATTATTATTTTTATGCTTAGTTAAATCTACTTCTACATTCTTTGTTATATTCTTTTGTGTAAATACTCTTAAATAGTTTTTTATTCTAAGGTCATGGGCAGTCGTCTAAGCATTTCACTACATATCGTACTGTGTATGAATGTGTGTGTGACAAATAAAATTTGAATTTGATTTGATTTGAATCACTGCAGGTCTTCAGAAAGCCTTAAGACACTTACACTTAAGGGTTATTAATCAAGGGCTGAGGATTAGCAGCACCTGGCTGCAACTTACCCACTTAAATCCTGTGATAGCAGTGAGGGAGTACTCACTATTGCCCGCATGATTTTTTCTTTCAGATTAATAAAAAAAAAAGCACAGTGAAAAAGTTATGTGTTGTTTGTTTGAGGTTGTATTTGCCTAATAGTAGGACCCACTATGATTTTCATTATGTTCTTGCACAAAAGCATATAATTAATATTATAAACATTACCATAACACAGCCTTAGATTATTCAGTGTCTGCCATAGAAGTCTCTGTGATTTCACTGGTACTGTAGAGATTAAATAAATAAATAAATAAATAAAGCAATGTATAAATATATGAATATGTGATGGGGATTTAGTGAAAAAAAAAAGTATTGTCAGAGCTGCTGTAATAGAAAATTAGTATACATTCAAATTTCTAAACTGATCCAGTCTAGACATTAACCCATCTGTCTGTCGAACTCACCTGTTTTTTGCCGTTGTGTTATTACTGTATAGCAGTTCATTCAACATGAATGCCGTCAAGGTTTGACCTCTCCAGTGTGTATTTCGGCACATTGTTTTCACTCGTCATTAATCTTGATTTTTCACTTTTCATTTAGATTTTTGGATTGTTAATAAACATCTCACACTGAGCAGTACAGTCCATCAGACTGATGTCCATCAGCCTCTGTCTTGTTACGCTGTCACACAGTACAGTACATGACGTCAACATACTGTACTGCTCAATTGAAACTGCTTCCAGTTAAACTGTCTAAACTAAAATTAAAAATAAGTCTGCCATGTCATGGTAATGCTGATGTTAACCAGCAAAACAATTATAATGTAATTTTAGTCTTTATTTCACAAATGATAATCACGGTACCAATTAATTGCAGTTGTAGAATATACTGTATCACTATACTGTACTTTGAGTTAATTTTTAGCCATACAGTACTCACTAATAAATTTCTTGGGCAATAATTAAAGCAATTAATGGTTATTTATTTATGCATTTCTTTTTATTTATTATTGTAGCTCCAGTATAGGCATCTTCCAAATGGTTGAGATGTCACTTTATGGTAAAAGTAACAAAATATTTACAAATGCCCCCCAAAAATAAATAAAACATGTCACATATCACTGCTAGCCTTTGTGTTGGGGTGCAACATCAAAAATTATTTTTGAGCATTAGATCCATTTTATTTTCACTTTATAAAGCAATTAAAATGCATTTTATTTAAATCATCTTATTTATCATCTAGTAAAATATTTAGCATAACCTGCCTCAACTGATTGGTAGTGGTACATAGGTTCAATCAGGTTCATTTCAGCATCATTTGTCGATCTGGTACAGTGACTCAAAATGTGCTTTCCCAAAACATTGAGCGTGACGTTAAAAAGTTATATGATTTTTGTTCATGTGCCTTAGGTCAGTCCACATTTAGGTCAGTGTATTTCTATAACAAAGTACGGCAGTAATCCAAGACCTGCGCATAAAAACATTATTTGAGTAAAATTTTCTATTTTAAACATATTCAAATACTCATACATATTTAATACAGTTGAGTCATAAATTTATAATATCTCTACACCTGCAAGAATGTAAATCGTTTTTTTGAGGTATCATTTAAAAACAACAACAACAACAACAACAACAACAACAAAAAGCCGGCTAGGGGTGGGTCTTCTGGAAGAAAGTTTGCTTGCTCTGTAATGTAAATAATGCTATCTCACTTTTTTCTCTCTCTCTCTCTCTCTCTCTCTCTCTCTCTCTCTCTCTCTCTCTTTTTTTTACAGCTATCTCTTCCCACAAATCACCATTTAATGATTCAGGCATTTGGGGAAATAATTAAGATGCTCTGTAGCAGGAAAAATACTAAAATGTATGAAGCATGGGCTCCCCAGGACTGTGATTGAGGCAGAGTATGATGCAGTGTGAACAGTACGTGCTTAGTCCAGTGCTCCCCATCATCCCAGCCTGGCAGTAATCTAATAAACGTTGATTTTTCATAAGGGGCTTTTAAGGAAACACCACTCTGTGCAGGTCTATAAGGCCAAGCTTACTGGGAGTGGGGTATCATCTTAAAGAATGATTAATGTGGACTGTGGACAGAAGCAAGGATTTCTCGTAACTATCATTCCACATGCTGATGAGCACAGAGAGAGAGAGAGAGAGAGAGACGGTGAGTTAGTAGTGAGCGAGTCTGGGTCATGGTAGATAAACAAATGATTAAGGGCATAGAGGGCATATGCTGGCACATTTCCTGTAATACCTTGGCGATTAAATAAAATAAAAAAAGACAGGCTGTATAGTATATGCCAACACATGCTGATAAATGTGCAGGTAGTATGAGCATCTCTGTGGTCTTCTAGATGTATCGATCTGTTTCTTTCAGTCGGTCTCTATTAGCTAGTGTTGTATTAAGTCATACTTAAGTAAAAGAGAAGATGCCTTTCTAGGAAATGACTCAAGGAAAAAGTTAAAGTAACCCACGAGAAAACTGATCTACTTGTACTAAAAGTACTCAAACACAAAGGAGCTTTTCCAACAATGTTTTCTCCTTTTTTCAATTGATTGATTTAATTGAATTGATTTTAATTTGAGTGTATTTAAAAAAATAAATGAATAAATCAATCATCTATTTGTGACTGTATTAGGATGAGCAGTGATGTCTGGTCATGGAGCAGCAGTACAGTGCATGACATTATGCAGATAGAGGCAGGTCAATAAGTTCAATGAATGTTCACATCAAACAGCAGAATAGACAAAAATGATGTGTGTTTGTGTGATATGGACTGGTTTTAGTGCACTGGTATTTCAGAAGCTGCAGATCCCATGGGATGTTTGAGAAGGGTCAGAAGGTTAGAGCTCATGGGCAGGCTATGGTATCTAAAATAACCACTTCTTACAACCATATTGGGCAGTAAAGCAGCTCAGGGTGTACAATGTTTTGAACTTTTAAGGGGAGCAACATGTACATGTCTCTGCTTTTGACACTTTTTCATATTTATTTATTTTTTTGGACTTAAACAAGCCATTTACATTTTTCCCTTATTGTGACATTATATAAAAAGATCCCTTCCCCAGTTTTCTTTCTGCTGTTCTCTAACAGGTTATATTTCAGCAGTTGCTCATGTACATAAATATCAAAATGGCATACATGGAGGATGAGTGAAAAATCTGCTCTGTAAGTGTAAAAATGTCTGCCATAATTTATGCAAAAAACAAAAAAAAAGCTCATAACTTTTTTATTAACAGACATAGATTGTACAATATAAGCTTGGTACATAAGGTACCTGTATGTAGAATAACTCTTCCCCTATACAAATGCATTACTCAACATAGTCTAGTCTCCATCACAAGGAATGCTTTTGCTTCATCATGGAATCCAACTCTGGAATCATCTTTGAAAATCACTTTTGTCACAGTCTCCCACTGCGCTACAAAATGTTTATGGAGATGACAACTTTGAAAGAGGAATGTGCACAGATGGATGACTCAGTTTCAAGAAGGGGAAACCAACACTAAAGACCAACCATGCCATGGGACAACATCAACTGCGACAAACACTGTACATCATTTGTGATGGAGACTGTTGAGTAGTACTTTTGCGTAAAGTTCAAATTGTGCAATTTGAATGACCTATGTCAGTTAATTAAAAAAGGTTATGCACAGGTTTGCATTACTTTTGGTACAGGCTATGTAAATTTAAATTTATGTTTAAAAAAAAAAAAAAGACTGTTGCCTGAGATGTTTTTTTAGGACAATGGTTGTTAATATTGTTAATATATAATGTTTTATTTCCTTTTTAGAATATTTATTGATCATAAGTTGCAATTTACTTTACACTAGATTGAACCACTCGGTGGATGGAAGCAAACCTTCCCATCATTCTTTGTTTATAATGAATGATAGCCAGGAACACCATATGCTGGTGAAGCCTCCGCCAACTTACACCAGTCTCTCTGAAAAAAAAAAAAAAGAAAAAAAAAAACACTGTTATCGTATGACAATGCAAATACATATGTTGTCTGCTTCAATAATACATCTGTGAGAGAAGAAGCCTGCAGGCATGCACTGGATCTGCGCTATTGGAGCTCTGCTCAGGTGTCAGTCTCAGTGCAGGTTGCTCAGGCCCAAGTTCACGACTTTCTGCTTCGAAATGTGTAAACAGAATGTTGTGCTCCAGGATATCAGGGTTTGATCAGATAATAAACAAGGGCAGATGCTAGCGTTCACAATCACGTCCCTTTGCAAAATAATGATGTGTGTTTGACAGCTGTTTGGATGCTCAGGCTGTGGCCACAGGGGGGGTTATCTGAGGTTAGACAGGGGTTTATTTTACGGGACACTCGAATATAAATGATGTTGTTAAATAAATCACATGAGAAAAATTCTTTTACAGGAAAAAAAAAGAAAGCAAATAAACATGCCATGCACAACAAGATATACAATGTACAATTTTTATGAGCTGGACGAGTATGACATGGTTTATAGTGATGGTGACCAGATGTTTTTACTTCAACAGTAATGAAGTCTGTGGTTCTTAGTCTCAGTCCTGGAGACCCCATACACTCTCACACACCTGTTTCAGTGGATCAAGGATGAATTATTAATCATATATATATATGAAGCCTCACATGATGAATCACATGGTGGATATTTTTTTTTTTACATTTTTAGATACGAATTAGCCTGAGATTTTTAAACTCTGCACCTTATTGCATTGAGTTTCCTTTTTCGAAACATGGTTTATAAAACCATAGCCTCTCATTTTGACTTGTCTGGATATTGAGTGTGCCTCAGGTTGATCTTGGTTTATTTGAGAATGGCTGTGTTTGTTTTAGGCAGCACCATGGCTTAGAGGTTAGTAGATCAGCATGCACCTCCAGGGTCAGGGTTCGATCCCTGCCTCAGGGTCTGTGTACGTTGAGTTTGCATGTTCTCCCCGTGCTTGGAGGGTTTCCTCCAGGTGCTCTGGTATCCTTCCCGAGACCAAAGCTTATTAGCTTAGGCTAATCGGCATTCCCATATTTCCCAAAGTGTGTGAATGTTGTCCTACCACGGTCATAAAATGGGATTAAATACAGTACAATGGTCACCATTGGCCTCCACGGTCCCTAGTGGGACTACAGAGGTTCCTAGATGGATGGATGGATGGATGGATGGATGGATGGTGTTTGTATTAATACAAGTAATACAGATAGCATTATCCATGAATTCTTCTTTTGGATTAAGGAAGAACGTTATACAGCACACAATACAGTAAATCGATGAAAAAGTATCTTCTGCCCAATTATGATAATATTAATGTTATGTAATATTTTACAAGCCGCTTTAAAGGAAACAACTTTACATTTGTATGTTCATGCAAAAACGAAAAACTACATGTTGTACCGAATGGTGTAAAAAGCAAAAAACATCCATAGAATACTCAAATTCTACAGCTGGAAAAGGGCTTATAAATGAGAGAACGATGTTCAACCTGATCAAATAAGCACGCGCTTCAAATGTGGTGGGCAGGTAAGCATTTCAGAGCACACAACACAGTAAATCCTAAGGCAGATCAACAGCAAAAGACCACATCAGGTTTTAATCTTGTCACCCAAGACTTGGAATCTGAGGCTCTAGTGAGCACAGACCCACTATAACCAGATAAACAGTTAAAGATTAGATAAATAACCCCAAGTCTTTTTCCTCTCTGAGCAGTTTCAGTGAGCATGTGCCTGTGTAGCCTCGGATTAGGATGCCGCCAAGCTAAAACACTGTCGGGTGTCGCGAGGTGGTTCGCTCGGTAAAAACATCTAACTGTCATAAACCATAGTCCTGCAGTGTTTTAGCACGACATCATAAAAATCTGAAGGCACCATATTATATCACCGTCCTAATGGAGGTCTATTTTCAGAGAAACGCTGTTTATATGCATCCTTGGTCGCTCTCCTTTCGACCTCTCTTGATATTTGCGGTGCTTGTTCAAGGAAACACTTAGGTACATCTTACAAAGAAACACCTGAGCACTGCTCCTATAACATTACATACCATTACGTTCAGGTCATCGAGCCCATATGGCACTCCGTTAAAGTGCCCTAACCCAATCAAAGATGCTTCATTTTTTTAATGTGCGGCCAAACTCGGGCAACCGCAAGCGATCTCACACTTCACACGGTGACGCAGGAGGTCACAGCAAGGGTGCATGCACTGATGCAACATCAGCTTAACTCGTTTTGGTTGATCTAATAACATTTATGGTTAGTGAAGGCAGTGTGAAATTGGTTTCGGGCCGTCTTTTGAAACCAGGACATTTTGTCTGAAGGACATTTATTCCAGAAGACAGCTGACAGACTATTTTGCTCAAATGAATGGAAATATGGTGCGCATAAAATTGTCACATTAGTGATATTTCTCCGCAGATGAAAACCAATCATATGACATACTGTAAGGCTGATTTATATATATAGAGATTTTTTTTAAAAACCTTTCCCATCATCATGCTTTATTCACTTTGTATGATCATGTACTGTATGAGCTCTTGAAAGGGACTCATTGGGTACAGTATGTGCAGTGCTCGCCAGATGCACTCCACATGTGTAGAACATCTTGAATGTAATTCCATGCATGTGTAGTATGTACCAATGTATAGATCCCTTTGATAAGTTAAACCATGCTTTTTTCACTTTCATGCTCAGAATGCGTGCTGTGAAATTGTTTATGAGCTTTTCGAGTCCTGGGGTATGGAATGAAAATGTTTCTATGCAAATCCGTAGGAAAAAGGAATCAAAGCAATTACAGAGGGTAATTGCCCTATGACACTCCCTTCATGGTTGGGTGACCCTTGGCCTGTGACTGGTTGTCTTAATGTGTGGTCAGAAAGTCCCCAGTGCTTTTCAGCTGCAGAGATTTCCTGTGATCTTACTTAGTACTTATGTAAAAGACAGGCTTCTCCCGAAGCAAGACGCATCCTATAGTGGTAGTTCTCAAAGTGGGGTCTGGAAAGTATAGCCAGATGGTCTATTTTTTTAAATGTATTTATTTTACTTTGTTTCAGTAGTGGACCCCACATTCCATCATCATTAAAGATTTTATTACAGTTTCCCTCTTTGGTCTGTTTATTAGCAACACCTGCTTATTCGTGCAATTATCCAGCCAACCAATCACATGGATGCGGCATAATGCTTAAAATACAGTTATAGGTCAGGAATCTGACTTAATATTCACATCAAATAACTTTGGCCATGCTATTGTTGGTAATGTAGATGGGCTGCTTTGAATCTTTCAGTAACCACCGATCTTCAAAGACATAACAGTCACAAGAGTTTACACCAAGTGGTGCGAACACTAATGAACGTTCAATGAGTATCAGTTATGCGATTCTTGCTGGTATAAGAGTTCAGAGGGAAATGCTAACAGGACGACTGTAGGAACTCAAATCATTATGTATTACAAACATGTTGAGCAGAATAGCATCGAATTTTGTTTCTTGAAAAAGATATTCAAATATTCAACCAAATTAAGAAGACCAAATTAGGTTTGATTCTGAGCCTAAGTGGACACAGACTCAACTCCATTTTTTCTTTTCCAAACATTAGCTTTTCAGCTTTGGTGAACTTGTTGTAGGGCTTGAGAATAACACATCATTTTCAGGGGAAAAATAAATTGTATTTGGCAATATAAAAGGTTCTTCAGTTGTACTTTTTTGGAGGGAAACCTCTTACAGGTTCTGTGTCAAATGTAACAATCGATAGTGTCTCTTTCAGAAAGTGTTTCACACCTTATAAATGCCACTGCCCTGTGAGCCCTTGGCAGCCTTTTCTAAGCATGAAGAGCAGTGATACGTTGGTGGGATAATACAGTATGAACAGTGAACAGAGGTAAAACCATCAATAAGAAAATAACTGAAGCTGTTGAACCTATTGTGGGTCAAGAATCAAGGTACGAATTACCTTCACTTAGTACTAAAGCAAAATGACCCACTGGAAAAAAAAATGACATCTTAGCGAGTGAAATATTCTTAAATCTAGACAAACATATGTAAAACAATTTTGAGTTCACAACAAACCAATTACAAGATTATTAAGCTACTGAAATTGCAAGCGAAAAAAAATATCTTGCTCTATTAGAAGATAATTTAGCTTTTTTTACCCTTATAGAAAAAATGAATATGGCAATATATTGTAAAATATAATGCAATATATTAAATAATACATTTCCATATATAGGAAACTAGTGCTTATATTTATTAACATATTGCAATATATGAATGGACCATGTATGGATATATATATATATTGCAGTGAAGACAAAAACATTATATTTATACAGGGTGGGCCATTTATATGGATACACCTTAATAAAATGGGAATGGTTGGTGATATTAACGTCCTGTTTGTGGCACATTAGTATATGTGAGGGGGCAAACTTTTCAAGATGGGTGGTGACCATGGTGGCCATTTGGAAGTCGGCCATCTTGGATCCAACTTTTGTTTTTTTCAATACGAAGAGGGTCATGTGACACATCAAACTTATTGGGAATTTCACAAGAAAAACAATGGTGTGCTTGGTAACTTTATTCGTTCATGAGTTATTTACAAGTTTCTGACCACTTATAAAATGTGTTCAATGTGCTGTCCATTGTGATGGATTGTCAATGCAACCCTCTTCTCCCACTCTTCACACACTGATAGCAACACCGCAGGAGAAATGCCAGCACAGGCTTCCAGTATCCGTAGTTTCAGGTGCTGCACATCCCGTATCTTCACACCATAGACAATTGCCTTTAGATGACCCCAAAGATAAAAGTCTAAGGGGGTCAGATCGGGAGACCTTGAGGGCCAAGTAAAAGTAAAATCACAGATTTTAAAAACTACTTTAAAAATCAGAAGTACACACACAAAAAAAAAACTACACAATTACAGTAACGCGAGTAAATGTAATTTGTTACTTTTCACCTCTGTGTAAAGGCCAGTCCAAACATCTACATAAGAATAAAATAAAAAAAAAATTCTAATATGAAATTTAATCTATTTAATCATTTATTTCAGCCCAATATGGCTTTGGAACTGACACTAGAAGACTAGAACTAAACGTATAGTAACACCACCTGACTGTTTCCTATGAGGTCATCTGCAGTCAGGAGTCTATTAGAAATGGACTAATAGGACAAATTACTGCTCTGAAAAATCAAATCTTCTGTGCATGTAACAACATCAGTTCTGATACATCAAGAAATGTTCAACAGTCTTGTATTCAGTGTGTACACAAGTGGCGCAAAATCAGAGGGTGTTGATTTGAACAATTGAAAAATTATTTTCCTATGCAGATGTCTGTATATACTGTAATTATGTACACAATGGATTCGTATCGACTTAAAATGTTATCTTTCATAGCAATTTTCACACATAATTAAACAATTGAGCGAGCAATTTTCATATGCTTTATCCCATGGTTTACTTTTCACATGATGTCATGTGTGCTTAACTGAGTTCAGGATAGCATAGTGCGAAGCAGCATTGCATGTTTTACAAATACAGTCACATACAGTATTACTCCCATAGTCACATGTCCAAATCATATGCTTGTATGTAAAATACGTGATTTTGTTCATGCATATGGAAAAGTAATAATATAGTCTAATGCTGTGTAACCACGTCACCAAGTTGCCATTGTTGAGCCTTTGAGCAAGTCTCTTAACCATCAGCTGCTCAGATGAATAATGAGATGAAAATGTAAGTAAGGGCGTCTGCCAAATGCTGTAAATGTTTAAAATTAACATGTTAGAAGTACAGGAGTTCATCCTTCTCAAATAAGTCATTTGAGAAGTCATTTTCAGTCTCCTCATTATCATATTTGTATTTTGCTATAGAATTTGGGATTGAGTGGATAAAACGATAGTAAGCATGCATACACAATGTTTCTTCTAACTTACTGAATGAGCAAATGAGGAGCTGAGCTGCTATGAATGCCCTTGTGCCTGTCCCTGTCTAAAAGGCAATAACAACCTGAGGTTAGGCAGAACTGCAAGCAGATGGAAGTCGTCTTGTCTCCTTTCTCCCATATCCATCATTCTCTTCCCCTCCATCCTGCCTCCATCCAGCAAATGAATGGAAGCGCCTGCAGACACCGGTGTCTGTTTACCTCATGCTTTCACTCCTATCGGCAAGGTCAGGAGGGTCGATTTCGGCTCATTAGCAAGAAGAGACACAAAATGTAAAGGCGGAAGAATCGGACCGGAAACGGCAGTTAGAACTTCACCTGTATTAGTTTATGGTCCCTACAGAGGGAAGAAAAAGGGGTACAGTTTGTTTATATTATTCCTCAGAAAGCCAACCTCAATCAGTTAATTGGGTCCCGACTTGCATCAAACTAGTCATCAATCAGCAAGTTGGAAAGCTGAGTAACGGTTCATTTAAGCTTTCTTTATTTCACAAAGAAAGTGACTTTTAGACTCGAGACTGATGACACACATGGCGACATTAAGCATTTTTTCCTAGGTACGAGTAAAATAAACAATTAAAATGCCTCACTAATTAAAAACAGTAAAAACTAGAGAATGTTCAGAAGTGTGCCGTGTTGAGACATTGTAAATTATGTTGTGATCTTTATTATATCCGAGTAAAAAAAAAACAATGCAAACAATGCAATCCTGCTTATAACTGATAGAGAATCGTTCTAAGAATATGATGGATTAATTGCAAAATTATCACAGGGTCTTTTCCCCAAAAATGATCAGGACCTCTTTTTGTCTGAAAGTTCTCTCTCTCTCTCTCTCTCTCTCTCTCTCTCTCTCTCCCCCCATTCTCAGGGGAGTTTATGGACATTTTTTTACCCATGGATGGCAGAATGATGACATCCTGGCTGATTTGCCCCAGGCAGTGTTAGTGCAGTGGTTGTGCTCCAGAGCTAGCGATCAGTCAGGAATGATGAGAGATCCACTGCACCTTTCTAAAGTGCTGTGCAGGTCATTTTGCAAATTATTAAGAAAATTTTACATCAATTAAATAAATTTGTGAACATACATAATTCTACAATGAAGTTGATCGATATTTATGGTGAAGAAATTTTTTTTATTTTATTTTGCCATGTAACCATGTTTACGTTTGGATTTTCTTCTTACTTCGGTGACAACCTGTACAGTCTGATTAACTGTATATGTTTAAAAAAAAAATTGTTGGTGTTTGTTTGTTTATGTGCACAGATTAAAACCAGCCCTATACTGTAGTAAATTATTTATCAATAATAAATTCCTAGCTTAATATTAGAATTCCAATGAACTCTATTAATCAGGTACTTAACCCCACCACCCTTGACTCACTCACTCACATCTACTAATAATTTTTCTAGACCCATGCCTAAACTGTACAATATACTGTACCCTACTTTTTTTTTTTTTACAGATACAGAACTAAGGCAGCACAGTATAGTGGAATAGTGGTTAGCACTTTGGCTTTCCAGGGTCGAGGGTTCAATTCCCGCCTTGGAGTTTGCATGTTCTCCCCATTCTTGGTGGGTTTCCTCTGTGGGCTCTGGTTTCCTTCCACAGTCCAAAGACGTGAGCTAATTAACGTTCCCAAATAGCCTGTAGTGTGTGAATGAGTGCATGCGTGTCTATGCCGAACTGTGCAGCCAGGTAGTTCACTGGAATTTAAGATAAAGTTTTCCCACTCATAACTTGTATGTAAACTAAGGAGGAAAGAAGAGAGAGTCCAAATCCTTTGATTTATGTGAGATCAAGTGATTCTGTCACTATTGTTTGCATTTAAATAAAGACAAACAATAGAAGCCAAATGTAATCAATGGCTAGCTATGCAAGAATGTTTGTGCTACATAAATCATCAATTGACATCGCTGATCAAGACATTTAAAATGTCTAAAGTTAGCCAGATCAAAGGGCCACCACTGAGTCTTGGTAGTTAAACGAACACCCTGATATAGTCAGGCTTTTTCTATTAGCATATAGTTATTCAATTCAATAGACCATTTTTGTGCAAATAACATTTTTTAAATCTTACATGCTAAATGAATGCTGAGGGGTCTAGTTCTGATTAATATCCAGGCTTACTGTAATATATTACAGATCTCAGACCACTGAGTGAATGCTGGTTATGTTTCCTCAGTGGTAATCGACTCTCTTGAAATTTTCCATTTCCATGAGTGTTGCATATAATTAATTATTTGCACATGGAAGTAGTAGCATTTATTGTTTTCAGTCACCTCCCCTGGGGTTTGAATCTTAAATCATGTCATTGAAATCAGCTTAATTTATTACAATTGAAGTTCATGCATAAAAAGCTTTTTATTCTTAAACCAGACGTTATTAAAAGACAGACTGTATGCAATCATACGGAGGGAATTCATATACTGTCTGCAACTTTGGGTTTTTATTATATACAGTACTGTGCAGTGCATAAGGTTTACATGTCCTTTGAAGAAAATGCATATGACATTTACGATATTTATAACAAGTCGTTCAGATAGATATGGAGTATATCTAAAGACAGAAATCAAGACTATATTTGTTTTTTAGTTGTTCTTTACAGACTAATGCAAAGGTTTTACCTACTTTATGTTCAAGCAGAAACTCTGAACTCTTCTTGTATGATTAAAAGGATTTTCTCCGACAAAAATTAGAAAACAATTGCTCGATGATTCTGCTATTAAAGACAGAACATGGTCTGACCCTTGCAGGTTTGTGGTCACAAAATGGAGTTATTTAGCTATCAACGAATTTATAATTGTATAAGTATGATGAGTGGGAAGAATGTACATTTCTGTAATAATGGAACCCTTACCCCCATAACCCCCCCCCCCCAATACACACATGTATACATACACGGTAGCTCTTAGGTTTGTCACTGGGAACTGAGTGAACTTCTCACCCTGCCAGCAGAAAGGCTAGAGCAAATCTGATTACTAATGATTGACCTCAGTTGCTGTTCTCTCTCTCTCTCTCTCTCTCTGTCTCTCTCTGTCGCTCTCTCCCTCTCTCCTCCACACTCCATCAGTGTTGAGCTGTGTTCTCCAGTAGAACAAGTACGGAAGGAGGATAAAAATTATTAATATGATTTTTTTTTTTTACAGCACATTCTTTTTGCAGTTTTGAGAAACAAATGTTGGTGTTTTTTAGTCACAATGGTGTTAAATATTTTCCTCAAAATTTTTCATTAAGTAAGTGTGATTTTTCAAAAAGCTCTTACTCCACCTCCCACAATTTTGGCACAATGGATAAATCAGCATGCAGGTATTTCTGTAGTCATTTAATTCTGCAATTTAGTAATTTCAATAAAAAGCTGCTTAAACATGATAAAGTCTTGTGCAAGAATCATATTGTAAACGGTGACTACCTAATAATATAATAATTACGCTAGTGAAAGTTCATATTAACCGAAGAGTTTAACTGAGAAATTTTATTATTATTTTTTTTTTGTAATTGCACATCCATTCATTTAATCCTTTATAAGCTACTTGTCTGAGGTTGGGCCATTTTCCAGCTTCCTTGGGCGAGACATTACCAGACTAGGCATATTATGCCTTCAGTATAATTTGGCCTTCTACAAGTTGGATAGGGACTAGAAAAATGCAATTGCCCACGATTGCCCATGAAGGTGCTTATGATGCATTCTATTCAGGATATTCCTGTTGTATATCCTTTCAACAGGAACAAGCAGCAGATCTAGTCTGAGATGATGTCCAGATGTCCAAACTCTGCATCTCTAAGGCTGAGCTCAGCCACCCTATGGAGAGAACAACCACAAGCTCTGCTGTACCATAGGTGAGACTTAGAAGGTACAGTAGATTGACTAGTAAAATAATCGCTTTGCCTTCTGGCTCATGTATCTCCTCTCTACAGTGGTAAAACACCAACGTTGCTGCTGACGCTGTACTAGTACTGTACTCAATTAATTTGCTTGGGGCAGCAACAAAGTCCTTACCCGAAGGGAATAATCTATCATTTTCTGGCAGAGAACCATGGCCTGAGACTCAGAGATGCTGACTTTCATCCCAGCTGTTTTACAGTCGGCTGCAAGCCACCCATGTGCACGGTCATGGTCTGATTAAGGAAACATCATGATCTGCAAAAAGTAGTCATTCTGAAGTCCCCAAACCAGACACACTCATCACTGCTGTACCTTGGAATTCTATCCAAGAAAAACAGAAACAGGAACAGGGACCAACTGACAATCCTGGCACCGGCCTATTACTTTAGAGATCTTTCCCTTTGACATGAGTGAGGTTTTTCCTCAAGTCTTCAGCCTCTGCCTCCAACGACATGTTTTGTTCGGTGTAGGAGTTCCGTAAAGAGCACTCCTTTACTTGATAATACATCCAGGCTGAGTCAGCAGATCTCTACCCCCACTGAATACAGTCTGAGGGCTTTGTAAGTTGTCTGATGGTTTGCTAGAATTTCTTTAAAGCCAAATTCCCTCTTTCTAGCCTCTCCCAATTGCTCCCACACCAAAGCTTTTGTTCCCAATGGCCCCACCAGCACCCATCTGCTTCTTAACGAGACATGCAGGCCAACAATACCTGGTAAGCCTCGTTCCTTAGCCTGACAACCGTCTTCAATGCCGCATAATTATTTTGTTAATTTTTGTGAATATTTGCTCTCAGCCAACATTTCTTCCATTTGAAAAACCATCAGAGGGGTCACTTTCCATTTTGTAATTGTGATTTTAGCGGCAACCATGTCACGTTCAGAGCTCAAGAAACATACAGTACATTGGAATACTTTCAGACATCTGTTTGTGCTGGAAATAGTACACATAATAAGTTTGATCCTTCATTTACACTAAGTGAAACAGTTCAAGGTGAAGAAATACAGACAGAAGGTCAAATTTCCGACTTATACACTGAAACCGATATTCAAACATAAACTTACAGTCTTGTTTCTGTTTATGTAGCCTCTCAGCCATCTTTGACAATATAAATTGTGAAATTTAGTTAAAAAAAAAACAAAAAAAAACGAACCCATTTCTGAGTGCCATTACAGAAAAACAACCATAAGTGGAACATTTACTTTCTGTATAATTGAACCTCTTAAACACGTGTTTAATATGGCACAAAAATGCACATTAGTTTATGCTCCTCATCGGAAACCTGAAGGGTAAAATGAGGGTATAAACTTCCTTAAACATTAATTGTACATGTAGATCCAAACTTAAACTAATGCACATATCTCAGCATTGAACTATTGCTTGGATACCATCAAGGTAGAACATCTTTTCAGCATGCTGGAGCCATGATCACACTCCCTGCTTTACTTCTCAGATACTGTTTACCTTCATTCATAAGAAATGTTATCACAATTTAATCATTGTTCAAGTTTGACTTGAACTCCCCTCATAGATACAGTGAGGGCAACTAGTGTTAGCCAAGACTTCAGACTTTAATATTGATGATATTGAAATATTCAACCTCTCACAAAAAAAAAAAAAAAAACATTATTGCCGCAGTCTGCTGGGTCATTTTGCATTGGGAATCACGTTAATAGAAAAAGTTCTGAAAAGTTCTGAAGTGAGAGTGTATGCCTACATGTATGAATTATGTATGAATGTATGAATTATTTTTGAATCACTTTTAAATTAGATAAGGAGTTTGGAGGAGGGTGATGTGATTGGTGAGAATATCAGGGGAACAGTACCGTGTCTGCAGACAATCTTGGAGCTCATGGACTTCGAGGAATGCAGGGCTATTTTCATGTAGAAGATAACTTATACTGGGATTAACCAACCTCAAATAATTCCCAATACATAAATAAAACAAGGGGGGAGAGAAATGTTGATGAAAATTGGAACATTCTATGGCTGATCCCTCTCATGGTGGGTGAAAAAGCATGGGAACTGTTAATGGACTTAAAAGACATTGTGCAATCAGGACTCTCTTATCAGGAGAGTAAGATATCTGATCATTGTCAGCTGTTCATTGATGTATTTTCCAGTGAAAGGTTGTGACCATAAAATAGTTAGCATGGGAAATATTCACAACTAGTCTGCTGTTTTGGTCCTCTAGCTGATGTGTGAACAGTTTGGTTTAAGGCAAATCACAGTTTCTTGAAGAAGGTTATGCATGACACAGACAATTTCAAAAAATCCCCTAAAGCCCATAAAGCTGGGATTTAAAAAGAAAGATTTTTTTAAAGTGGATTTATGGGTGTATCGGCCTTTTTACACAAAGGAAACATAATTGATGTGACCCATGGTATCAGTGTTAGGCTGTTCCGGCAAGTTTTTCTTTTTTTCTTTTTCTCTCTCTCTCTCTCCAAGTGCCAGAGGTTTAAAAATAGTAAAAAAGACCTATCATATTTAAGCACTTTTTGATATACATGTGCTTTTTCTTTTAAGGATACAGTAAGACCCAAACTCATAAATCTTCAGACATGAACACATTATTTTAATAGCATGCAAAACAACTATTACCTGGTATTTTTGCAAGATCTCTTGTTTCATAATACACATTTCACTGTATTATATATATTGAAAGATATTTTGATATTAAATGATATGATAATATTTTGGTACAAACTAACAAACAAGTAATATTGCATAAGAAATCAAATTAAATAAGATGATCCATTACAGTCAAATAGTGAATGATGTGATGCAACTCAATGCAAAGCATAACTGCCAATATTATATAGTAGTTATCACATCAAAGTTGATTATTTTCTAATACCAGCCGATGAAGAAGTGTGTATTTCTCTTGTACTACTTCAATTTGTCAACAGGTTTTCTGTGTAGTTACAGTACATGCATTGCTATGAACAGTCCATAAGACAAATTTCTTTCTGTTCACATTTTATAGCAACTTTGTACTGTAATTTTCTCTGTTAAACATGGACACATAAATTAAGCTTGACCTGAAGACTGGCCACTATTAAAAACTAACAGAATGTGAATGTTGACACTGGAGAACAAATACATGTCTCCTTACAGAAAGCTTGAATCTAATAATAATAATAATAATAATTATTATTATTATTATTATTATTATTAATAATAATTAATAATTGATAAAAAATAATGATATAATTATAAGCAATATTATTATACTATAATAATACTAGTCTTTACATAGAGTGTAGAAATTATTACATAATTACAATACTATATTCAAAAATTCTAATTAAAAGTTACATTTTATTTGTCACATACACAGTCATATACAGTATGATATGCGGTGAAATGCTTAAATGACCGCCCGTGACATTAAAATAAAAGATTATAATAGGAAATAAGTATGAATTAAAAAAGAAATAAAATACAAGGTAAATTTAGCTAAGAAAGAATAATATATCTATAGAATACAAAATATACAATATAAGAAAAATATAAGAAAAATATAAGAAAACAATCCGAAAATTTTACAAATATTGATAAATATTCCTAGCATCACTGTTGAAGGTCCCATATAATAACACACTGGCCCCATGCACTGTATCTGCTGTTAATCATTTCCAGTCACAAAAGTTCAACCCCCGCTTGATATTAGCGTTTGCAATATAGATATTGCAGATGGTTGCAATGAGCAAATGAACCAGACAGTGCTAAAGTAAACCTGTCAGTGCTTTATAGTGTTCTGTCAGGATACTTCCCTTTCCACATGAGTGCATTGTAATAAATCACAGTGTTGGGGGGAGGATGGGGGGGGTCAAAAATTTACCAGATGCATGTTTAGTTAAGATCAATCATACTATAAAATCAAACCAAAAGTTTGTTACAAATAGCCAATATACAGTATAGGGCCCCTTTAACTTGTTCAAAGACATATGTAAATGCATTTCAGGAAAAGATCACAACCCAGCTGGCTGCTTAATCTGCAAATCTGATTGAGTTAAAAGAAACATGTAGATCCAAATCTCATTTGTGCAATGCAGCCTGCAGTCTAAATGCAGCCACAGACTGCTGCTCCGATCCATTTCACCATCTTATCAGAAAGAGGACAACGACATGATTGTAATCGGCCGACTCTGGAGGGAGCATTCAGGCTTCAGTTTGTAATGTGTGGTATGAATGAGGGGGCCTAGGACAGTTCTATGATGTCTGGGTCATGCACTCCCCAGGCTAAATGCCATTCAGCATTTCATCTGGCCGTGCCCCCTCGCCTTCTAAAGCACATTATCAGACAGTGCAGTACTTGACTGAACTCAGATATGGGGGCCTTTTAGTGTAAATATCAAATGGAGGCGGTCGGCAAATGCAGATAGACAAAAGTAAATGATTCATATGATTGGCATTTTGGCCAGAGGGACACTCGTTTACTAGAGACAGATTGGATTGTGTTGCTTTAATGCTTCTCTTCCGTCTCTCTCCCCTGTTCCATTTCTTTCAGAACCTCAGGCCATGCTGGTCTCAGATCTGAGCCATTACAGAAATCACCACAACCAATTTCAGAAGCAGATTTTTAAAAAGCATTGACCCCAACAAGTGTCATGCGGAAGTGCAATGATGCTATTGTGACCTTTCCACAGAAAACCGAACATAAAAACTTTTGGTTTGACCAGCAGCCAGCAGAATATTTTTGGCAGATTCAATGATTCACAAGTCTTGTTGGATCAGATTCAGAATGGGAAACTTGTCATAGTGTAACAGTTGAACAGCCTGCTTTTTTTTTTTTTAAATCAAAGCAAGTAAGTGACGATCATCAATATTCTGCAATATATTGAAGGACTTTGTTTTGCTAATTGAGGTCTACATGCAGCTCGGTGAAATAGTAAGAGAAAATGATACGCATTGTTTGTTGCGTCTCAACTGATTGACTTGCCTTATGATGACGGCCTTATTGAGAACCATTAAGAAAATGAGAGGATCCAACAAATTCAACAAATCAAAGGTGCTGACATTTCTAATTGTTTTATGGTTGAATGAAGGTTCAATTTTCTCACAATTCATTTCTATCAATGATTTCAATTCTTTGCCAGGGTTAGGGTTAGGGTTAGGATTAGGATTAGGATTAGGGTTAGTAATTACGAAGAACTTTTTGGTTTGTTGCAAGTCCACAAACTATTCTCATCAGTTTACATCTGGCACCAAGTTTGTTAAATTACAGTAAATTCCACTTTTTGTTCAAATAGATTAAAGATTTACTGGCTTAACAGTGTTTAAAGACATGGGAATTGCCCAAATAAGGCATGGCATGAAAAGGGGGTCATAAAGTTTTTTTAGATAGTAAATGATTAAACCTTTCTAAAAACTCAAGGTTTGAAGTGTGTTGGTGGCTACTACAGAAATCTTCTATATAGATCTTCCAAAACAGAACTATGTAAAGCTCACTCTCACTCATCATCTATACCGCTTAATCCTGTATTCAGGGTCACGGGGGCCTGGAGCCTATAACAGGAGACTTAGGGCACATGGCAGGGTACACCCTGGACAGGGTGCCAATCCATCACAGGGCACAGACACATACACTCACTCATTCACACACTACGGGCAATTTGGGAATGCCAATTAGCCTAACATACATGTCTTTGGACTGTGAGAGGAAACCGGAGAGCCCAGAGGAAACCCACCAAGCACGGGGAGAACATGCAAACTCCATGCACACAGAGACGGGAATCGAGCCTGGCCGGGGATCAAACCCGGACCCTGGCGGTGTAAGGCTAACCACCACAGCACCGTGCCGCGACTATGTAAAGCTGTATTATGTAAATACTATTGCTATATATGTAATGTACTACTGCTTATCCTGTACATGGTCACGGTGGTCTGGACCCTGTCCCAGGGAACTCCAGGCACTAGGGGCGGTACACCCTGAACTCGGTGCCAATCCATTGCAGGGCACACAAGCATACACTCACTCACTCACTCACTGCGGGCAGATTGAAAATTGCTTGTCTTTTTACTGGAAACCAGAGCACCTAGAGGAAGCCCACCAAACAATGACATCTGTAGTTATTGTATATATTTTTTTATAAAATATGCTGTAGACTTATGTACATTTTTACAGTTAAAATGTTTGTTATCTCTGCGACACTGTGGCTTAGGGGTTAGCACTTTTATCTTGCACCTCCAGGGTCTGGGTTCAATTCCTGCTTTGGTTCTGTGTGCGTGGAGTTTGCATGGTGGGTTTTCTCCCACAGTCCAAAGACAGGGAGATTAGGTTGGCATTCCCAAATTACTGCATGAGTGCGTATATGTGTGTGTTTGTGCCAAGTCTTCTGGGATAGGCTCCAGGATACAGACCCTGTATACAGGATAAAGAGGTATAGATGATGAAGGGGTGAGTGAGTGAGTGAGGTTTAAATCTACATACAATAATTTCGAGAACTTCTCTCATTAAACGTGCTTCTTGAGAAACAAATAAAGAACCCTTTAGGTTCCCAGATAGAGCTTTGTTTCAGTGATTCTTTCATTATGCAGTGAGTTAGATCAGTGCCCTGCTTTAACGCTGTTCTGAGCAAACCACAAAATATCTACTGTGTATCTACTGTCTTCCAATGTTCCAGGTTCCCTGTTCAGCCCTTTAGTTCCCAGTTGTTCTTTTCCTCATTCTGATTTTAGCTTGCCTCTTTTAGGGATATTGAAACTGGATTTGTTTAGGTCTACCCAGGTTGGTCCATGGCGTCCGTCATCAGCACACATCTTATACTAAACAGACTTGTCATGAGAGTAACATCAGGCTTTGTGACTGATGTAGAGGTTGATGTAGAGGTGTGTTTTGCAGGCTGTGTTTCAGGGGCAGAGAGAGTGCAGTGTTCAGTCGAAGGCACTTTACATACATATATCTAGTCTTGGTAATGTGAAATGTTCATCACATAAACACATGCAGTTTTATTGATTTGCTGGAGGCTTGTCTTTGCTTTTTCCTCTGTCTTCTTTTGATGATCCACTGACAGCTGGATGTTCAGATCTGCAACATGATACATCCTGATATGGAGCCGGACTGTGCACATCTTGTTTAGCTTTTTTTTCTCCTCTGGACCGGAGGTTCATCAGCAAGGCAACTTAATCAGGGCCGTGCAGAGACCTTTAGCGGGACAGGTGCTTCAGAAGTAAAAAGGGGAACAAGAAAAAAGATTTTTAAACCATTCATCAAAATAATTTACAGCAGAATCTGTAAAAGGAATTTAGCCGCTTTCATTGTAGGTCCTTCTTTCACTGTCTCGGTCTGTAGGGTTGCTGCTCGTTATACTCTGTCTGCTGGCTGTGGCTTGAAGTCTCGCTCTCTCTGGTTTACTTCAGCCCCTGTCTCCATCTCGTCATCTGGCCACATGTCCAAAACTGTCCAAATCATCTTGGAACCTGGTTTGATTTTCTATTCTAGTCTATTATATTATTAACCATAATGTACATCACTTGTACTGTACCTAATCAATATTACACCCACCCCAACTAACATTAGAAAATGAATAAATAAATTAATGCATTCATAAAACAAAGTGTTTATTATGGCTACTGCATACAACTAAACACACGCAACATGTTTTATTCTAACCTACAGTATCACATCATTACCCCTTTTGGCCAGCAGCCTCACGTAGCTCATCTTTATTTTTCATGATATTAATCATTTCTGTTAAGAATAATAATCAACTTTCATAAACTTAAAACAATAAAAATGTGTGAATTTTTATTATGAACTATTAATGACACAAACAGCTTTGAACCGTGACTCAAGGCGCCTGTTAAAACCCCCTCGTACTTTTTGCTGCTGCACAATTCTACCTTAAGCTGGTGACATGCGCAGTTGTTGTTAAACAATGCACATATAATAACGCTGCACTACCACTAACCGGCTGCTAAAGTTCCTGCTTTCCGGGGGAGAAACTTTCACCTGCTGCACTTCTGGCTGCTGTGTCCCAACAACTCTATTATCCAGGGCATGTCACAGAAAGGTTAAAGGTCATCCTGTAACTTTAATTGTCTGACAGCAGCCAGATGACTTTATTTAGAGCTAATTGGTAGATGTTCTTCTGGCGACAAGTTCATCCGGCGTAGTAGATAGCACTGTGGCTTCGCACCTCCAGGGGCAAGGGTCTGAATCCTGCCTTGGGTCTGTGTGCATGTGTGCATGTTCTCCACATGCTTTATGAGTTTCCTCCAGGTAGTCCGGTTTCCTCCCACAGTCCAAAGCATTGCAGATTAGCCTAACTGGAGTTTTGAAATTCCCTGTTATGTGATTGATTGTGTGCTCTGAGATGGATTGGCACCTCACCCAGGGTGTTCCCCACTTTGTGCCCAAAGTTCCCTGGGCTCCAGGCCTTTAGGGACCCTGAATAAGTTGCAAAAGTTGCTTATGCAAAAGTTTAGGCACCCCTTGATATATAACAGATTTTGATTATTTTTTTATTGTAAAGATGTTAACACAGTCTCTCTTGGAAATAGAAAAAATGCACAATATTTTCAGCAAACATTGATGCATAGTTACTTCTTATGCCATAAATATATATATATATATATTTTTCAGTTCAGGGGAACTGTGGAGGTCAAGATGAGATCTGGAAGACCAGGAAAACTCTCGGAGAGAACTGCATATATGCTGGTCAGAAAGACAAACCAAAACCCCCAGTTTGACTGCAAACCTTACCTGCGTCCCCATCATACAGTAAAATCCAACGTCAGAAGTATGCAACAGAACATCTACAGAAACCTGATGCGTTTTGTAAACAAGTTCTGTGGACTGATGAAGTTAAATCAGAACTCTTTGGTCACAATCAGCAAAGGCATGTTTGGAGTAAATGAGGAGCAGCATTTCATGAAAAGAACACCTTGCCAACTATTAAGCATGGAGGTGGCTCTTTCATGCTTTGGGGTTGTGTTGCAGCCAGTGGCACAGGAAACATTGCACGGGTGGAGGGAAGAATGGATTCCACTAAATACCAGCAAATTCTGGAAGCAAACATCACACCATCTGTAAAAAAGCTGAAGCTGAAAAAAGGATGGCGTCTACAACAGGACAATGATCCTAATTCCACTATTGAATACCTCAAGAGACGCATGCTGAAGGTTTTGGAACGGCCATCACAGTCCCCTGATTGAAACATCAATGAAAATTTGTGGGTAGATCTTAAAAGAGCTGTGCATGCAAGACGACAAAATAATATTACAGAACAAGAAGCCTTTTGCAAGATAGAATGGGAGAAAATCCCAAGTACCAGAATTGAAAGACTTTTAGCTGCCTATAAAAAGCGTTTGCAAACTGTGATATCTGCCAGAGGAGGTGTTACTACTGTAAGTACAGAAGGGTGCCCAAACTTTTGCACAATGCCACAATAATGTTTTTTTTTTTTATTATTCAATTTGTTCAATTTATGATATAAAAGGTAACTATGCACCAATGTTTGCTGAAAATATTGCAGATTTTTCAATTTATAAGAGAGACTGTGTTAACATCATTTCAATGAAAAAATGACCAAAATCTGTTACTTATCAAGGGGTGCCTAAAATTTTGCTCAAGACTGTAAGTGGTGCAGTGAGTGAATAAGATGTTCTTCTTGATTAGAGGTGCATGAGAAAAGGGCATCTTGGATATCAAAGGGCAAAGGGGCAGGCGCTCAACCCCCAACAGGAACCTAAATCACTGAAGTGTTGCCCTACATGTAATGAAATAAAAGCAACTAGATCCAGAGTCCATGTTCTTAGCATGATTTGCCCCGTATCCAGAAAGTAATTCCACAGAGTGATGAGGAAGAATGGTAAATGAAATTGTTGCAAAAACACTTTGGTAAATTTGATGCACTTGTCTTATCCATAGGGTTCAAACCCCAACTCGCACTCCTTTGCTATATCTTTATCTGACTACACAACTGACTAACACGCCTCTTATTCTCCTCTTACCTCCTGTCGGGTATTCCTCTTTTTCCATTTCTCCGCCCTGATTCTTGGGCCCTTCTGTATATGTAGCTAAGAGTGCCTCTGAGTACCTTTATGAGGTGGATTGAGTTTTCTTTAATGCACTTATGATCATACCTCCCGCCTGTTCCCCCCCCCTGCCACTGATAATCTTATTAGCAGTGAACTGGGTGATATTACTCTCTGAGCAATAATGGAGAGTAGTGTGTGTGTGTGTGTGTGTGTGTGTGTGTGTGTGTGTGTGTGTGTGTGTGTGTGTGTGTGTGTGTGTGTGTGTGTGTGAGACTGCACAGTCCAAATGTAGCAAGACAATAAAAGGGGTCAGATTGGATTATGTTTTGTCTTCTGATCAAAGAAGATATTTCCACATTTTTGTTGTTTCTGTTTTCCCAAAGCTTGACTGAGACACAGACGTAATCAGTACCAGGATCTCAAAACATCCTACGTGAGTGGTTGGTGGAAAGATTTCTCTATAAGCAGGTTCCATGCTGTTTGACCTCCAGGATCACAAAGCTGCATCATCATCATCATCATCATCATCATCAGAAAAAAAAGAGTCCAGTAGACAAAATATCAGTGGGCAAAACATCACAATACTTCCTGTGACATTGTTTTGAAATAGAACAACACGGAAGAGTGTAATGATGATCCCATAAAAAATTGATGTCGCATAAATTCTCTCTAAAAATGGAGTTTTGTGACAATGATTCTTCTTCTCCTCCTTTCTCACTCTGAGTGTCAATGCTGTTTTTGTTTTGTCCTTGGCTGATTTGCAGTGTAATTTAACCAAACATGGAAAACATGGACATTTTGAATATTTATGGTTTCAAATCACAATAAAAGAAGGGATTCTTCTACACTTCAGTATATCTACACCACTTCTGCCTAGTAGTTACCTGATTAAAAACGAAGATATATATCATTTCTTTTCTCCAGGAAAATTGAAAGTGGTGGGACTGGAAAAAGAAAGTATTCAGTATTAGATTTATGGCTAAAGCATAATGATAGAAAATTAAAAGACATAAAGGTATGGGCATGTATTATGTAAAATTCACTTTTTGGTCATTTTTAGACATTCAGTAGGATCTCTGGTGTGCATGTATACAAAAAAAAGAAAGAACGAAGGACAGAAAGAAAGAAAAAAAGAAAGAAAGAAGCATGTCCTGCTTTTTGTCATTTTTATTTTGGCCAGGGTTTTTGTGACCTCATATAAGAAGGTCTCAGCTCTGCCCAGCTCTGTCATTTTTTGGCACTGGTGTGTCATAGACATAGACACACATTACATAGACACTAAAGTGATTCATTTAGAGAAGTAGTAAAAGATTTGAGGTATGAAAAAATTTATTATCTAAAATGCATTTCATTTGGAGCATTAACAGAGCTAATGTGGGAAGCTCTGAGTTCTGTGTTACGTTTTACTAAACTAAGTATTTTAATTTTTGTCATATGTAAACTATTAGGGTTTATTTTAAACTCCAGTTACTTAAGGTTACATTTTAACAATCTATACTTTACTTGAGTTTTGCTCTTACTTTTGAATTTTTATTTACTATTTTTTTAAACATCCCAAAATTTCTTTATATTTATATATTTGTAAGACAATAAGATGCCTTTTAGCATCAAAGAAAAAAAATTATCAAAATCAAAATTCCTAGCAAACTGAAACTTTTACAGACAGAATAAAATCTAAACTCACTAACTCAATTCAACATTTTTCATTTTTTAAAAGAAGTAT